>JAOTRH010134365.1:0-14112 GCA_034768845.1 Heliamphora exappendiculata | reverse complement strand
AGTAACGGGATCGGCCTTCCAATATTCCGTTACGTAACGGCCGATCCGTTACGTAACGGCCGTTATTTAGAACCCTGTTAAAAACATAACGTAGAGGGGGGTATAGGATATTCATCATATGTGAAAAAGGAGATGGAAGTAAGTTGTCCCAAACGGATGTTGTCTATGTATCTGGCCAACTTGCTGCTTATTGTAATAATCAAAGTTCATTTTTTTGTTTTAACTTGTATATGTTCCTTTTCTTTTCCCACATATCTACCACCTAGTTTGGGAAGCTACCCTACTGGTGTAGTCGGTCCACCATCCACTTACCCGCATTGATCATGATCTCTAATCCTAGGGGTGTTAAAACGACCGTTGGAATTGGTAATTGATCCAAACCTTCCAAACCGTATGACGTGGTTTGGGTTTTTTTGGTTGACGGCTTGGCTCCGGTTTATCATGGTTTGGTTATTGGTTAAGCTTCTAGAGAACCGTATAAAACTGAGCCAAACTGTTTCTTAATTTCTTTATATTTATATTACCTTTTGTATTACATATAAATAAATAAAAACTTTAAAATATTAACTATTTCCTTTTTGTTTTTCTTTTTTATGTTGTTTCTTCTCTTTTGCAATGTAATTTTTTATTTTCTTTTTATAGCATTGTAATATCGTATAATTTATAGATTGTTAATAATTAATACAAAATAATAAATTTACAAAAGAATAAAATAGAATGCATAGTTTATAGATACAAGAATGTCATTTTGTAATTAATAAAATAAAATATAAAGTCAAGTAATATGAGTAAGAATAAATAAAAAAATTATGTATAGTTTTTTAACATGAAATAGGCTATAAGTATTTAGGGCCCATTTGGTAACTCTAGCTTTTTGGCTAAAATTGCAAAAATTGTTCACTTTGAATAAAAAGCAAAATAGCTAGCTTTTTATTTCATCGGAACTTCAAAAAAGTTAGCTTAAAAGCTAAGTCACCAAATAAATACTTTGAACCTAATTTAGTTTTTTTGGCTAAAAACGCAAAAAAGCAAAAAACTAAAAAAGCAAAAAAACTAGCTTTTAAGCTAGCTGCCAATCGGGAGTAAAAAGTTAGCTTTTTTGCTTTTTGTTTAAAGTGGACAATTTTACTCTTTTATATATTTGATATTAACAATTATATGCAGTTGGTAGTGTTAATGGTAGTAAATAAGTTATAAATAAGGGATATTATTGTATGTTAACTTAAAAGTGGTGGGAGCTTGAATAGAATGTTATGAAAGTTTGTGTTTTTATTTAATTTTTTGGCTTTTTGATTTTTTTGTCAAATGAGCAATCTTGACTTTTTGACTTTTTAGCCAAAAAGCAGAGCCTTAGTCTTTGAACTGTTGTTGCAAACCGGAACCGAATGATTCTTTATTGGTTCGGTTCGGTCCGATTCCATGGTACTCACGGTTCAGTTCGGGTTCTTAAATTTCTAGAACCGTTCAAAACGATTTAGTTCTTAATTTACCTCAAAACCAAACCCAATGGAACCGTGAACACCCCTATGTAATCCTACGGTCATGGAAAAGTTAAAGGTTAAAGGTTTGGAGAGAGAGGCCATTTGGCACATGAATGGGTTTAAAAATGATATCATTAAAAGGCTTGAGGAATGGGACAGTATTGAGTCCTGGGGGATCTTGATGAGAATTTGTGCAAAAACAAGAGTTGAGTTAAAGACGAAGTTGGAGAAAGCAGTGTTCAGAGAGAAAATATATTAGGGTCAAAAGGCTAAGATGAAATGGATTAAGAATGCTGATAATTATTTTGAATTGCTTCATAAGTTTGCATATGGGAAACGAAAATAATAATTAAGAGGGTAGGCATGGACCTTGGGTTGTTTGTGCATAGGGAAGATTAACTTGTCAATGAAATTCTAATTTTTATTCAATTCTGTACTCGAATGGGTAGTAATAAGGCATGACATTGAAGGTTTCTATTGGATTCTGATCGATGTAACAAACCTTGGGCTGTTGGAGATGAGATGGAGATAAAAGAGGTGGTTTTCGATTGTGAGAGGGATAAATCACCGAGCTTGGATTGGTATATTTGTTAACAAAGGAAGAAACTATTATTATTGCATAATAATCCAAAAAATGCTTGAGTAACAATGAAAGAATACAACAAATATATAGGCTATGGAAACCCTAATAATAGTAATAAAACTAACTAGGAAACCCTAATAATGTTAAGTCACCAATTGTCCCAAAAACTTAAACTGCTAGAAAATAGACCTAACAATGTATATCAAGCTATCCAACACTGTTCTTCACGTACGATCCTGTCTCGCACGTGAAGATGCAAATAAATTGAATTGAACAGGTGCACCAATGCACATAGTGCAGAATAACAAATATAACATGGAAATAGATATCATGAAATTTAAATCCAAGATCTCGTAGAACCAGAGCTCTAATACCATATTAACAAATGAAGGAACTATTATTGCTGCATAATAATCCAAAAAAGGCATGAGTAACAATAAAAGAATACAACAAATATATAGGTTATAGAAACCTTAATAATGGTAATAATATTAACTAGGAAACAAGATCCTAATAATAATAATAATATTCTGATAATCCTAATAATGGAAAAATATTCCAATAATATATTCTCACAATATTATGGTCATTTCTCAAGATTGTAGGAATGTTGTTAAGGCTGTTTTGGCTAGAGTTTTTGCATAGTTCTTTGAGAATGAGGTGGTGAATGATTGTACTAATAAAGACTAGTGACTTTAGGCTAATTAGCTTAATCACATCAGTATATATTTGGGGAATGTTTTGTAAAAATGTTTAAGGATAGTTTTAAGGGTGATATTATCTCTTTAGCTTAGAATGCGTTTGCGGATGGTCATCAAACTTTGGGTGTTGTTTTGGTTGCAACCGAGGCAATTGAAAAATACAAGGCTATAACGTGGAAGGTTTAATCTTTTCTGTGGATGTTGAGAAAATTTATGATCATACAGATTAGAGTTTTTGGGATTATGAGTTGCATAGAAAGGGATTTAGTGAGAGATAGAAGAGATGGATTCTATGGTACTTGTCTTGTAATTTGTCTGTCACAGTAAATGGTAAGATTAGTAAAAGTTCTAATATCTATGGGGGGTCTTAGTTAAGGTAACCTCTATCTCCTTTTCCCTTTACTTATGGTGGTTGATTTCTTAGGTAAGTTTGATACGGTAACTACTTTTCTCTTCATATTGTTGGTTAATGCTTTAGGGAGGATGGTAGATGGATCTAAGGAGGTTGGTTTAGTTGATGGCTTTGTTGTAGGGAGGAATTGTGTTTCGGTGTCTCATTTATGATGTGGCAATGATATTTTTTCTTCTTCTGGGGACAAACCCATGTTAGTTAGTCTTCTTTCAATTTGGAGAAGATTTGAGATCATTTTGGAGTGTATGGTTAATATAAATAAGAGCAATATGGTGGGCATTAATTTTTAGTCGGATAGATTGTAAAGGTTGGCGGGAATCTTATGATGTCCCATTGAGCTACTTCCATTCATATATTTGTGGTTACCTTTGAGGGACAAACCTTGGAGAGAGTTCTTTCTCCAGTGTTAGTGAGATTGGTAAGAGGTTACATGTGTAGAAAGGAGCTTTGTTTTCTAGACTAGACGAGGTAGGTACATTTAGTGCAATTATTTTTGTGTAGTATTCCAATTTATTTAAGATCCCAGTTAGGATTAGCAAAAAAAAATTGAGAAAAAGTAAAGGGTTCCTTGTAGGAAGGTATGTTTAAAGGGAAAAAGAATCATTTGGTGCATTGATGGTGGTTTCTCTCCTTGAAGATGAAGGGGGACTAGTTTAGGAAATATTATGGTAAGATACATTGTTCTTCTTGAAAAATGGCTATAGAGGTTTCCCGCGGAGCATTATTGTTTATGGCATTTGATTATTTAGGTAAATATCGGTTTAAGCTAATGGAAGGGATTCTCTTGTGATTAACTGGGTAAGTTTCATTCTCAATGGAAATATATTTATCGTATTCTTCCTTTTTTCTCGCATTTATTTTCCTTAAAAAGGCAATGGAGAAAATATTTGATTTTGGAAAGACGTTTGGCTGGTTGTCTGGTTGACACTTCTTTTGATGCTTGTTTCCGCATTTGTATCATTTGACTTGTTTCCATAATGTTACATTTCTTCTATGCCTTTTTCTCACTTTGGTTCGATCTCGTTGAATTTTAATGTATTAAAAATCTAAATGGGCATGAAGCGGTTGAATTTACGTCTTTGTTGGCTAGTCTTGATGACTTTTCCTTGAGATGTGTTGTAAGTGGTAAAATGGTGCAACCACTTCAATCTTCATGATTTTTCTCATGTAAGTCTTCTTTTTTTTTTTTTTGGTGACAAAATCATTGACAATTCAACTGTACCTCTCTTCCATTCTGTGGTAAAGGGTTTGGAAATTGGCTGCGGTTGTCCAAATTGAGGTTTTTATATGGATGTTAAGTCATAATAGTTTTAATAACATTTCCAAAAGAGGAGGCCTAATTGAATCTTAGTCTTCAATGCCAACCATGTATCATGTGAAGGAAGAATTATGAATCATTGGATCAATAATTTTTGCATTGTCCATTGGTTTTGATTTATGCCATTAACTATTTCAATTGGCTGAGATTCATTGGGTTGTTCTGGCTTCTTGCTCTCATATACTCAATGATTTTTGGGGTTTGGGCTACAACAAGAAATGCAAGTGTTTTGATAGAGAATTTCTAGTCATTAGGTGAAAGAGTTTGTTATTTGCCACCTTTTTTTATCGCTATCACTCGTTCCTTAAGGCGAATTACATATTTTTTATGTCTAGAGATGTGAAGGCACTGGACGATATGCAGTGTGAGACTTTGCTTTGAATTTTCCTCTTTGGAGGACTGTCCTCCTATTTTTTTATACTCTTCTTCTTTCTTAATTATCCGATCCCGAAAAAAAAAAAGGTTATCATGTGGCTTGCCTCCAATTGATGTTGCTGTACCATATTCCGTGTATGGCATTTCATTTTGTTTAGTCTTTCTTTATTTGTTTTTGGTTGACTTAGTGTAGTATGTATTTATGAAAATTGTTCATGCAGAAATGAAATCAGAGAAATTCAGTGTGAAGGAAGATAAACTGTATCTTTTAATATCACTGGGTAACAATTTAAGAAATTGCAGGAAAGAATTTATATTGTCATTATGCCAGTCATTTATTGTAAATGTTCAAGAAAGTTGATCAGATTTTCTCTGTTCAATGTAAATGTAGTATGGACGAAATCTGATCTTCAATCAATGTCCTGATACTTTATACTAGGTAAAAAGCTTATTAGTTATTTTTTTGTGTGATAGATTATATAAAATCATTTTTATAAGATGCCACCCTAACTATTTAGATATTATCGGTTTAATAACTGCTGCTGATGATATATTTAATTTCCTGATTTGCAGCCTGGACATTTTCACGGCCATAGCTACGACATAGTATCTGCCTTTCAGGTACATATTCTAAGTTGCTGTTTTCAACGTTGTTGTCTAGTGGATTTGTGGATGTCGTGAGCTGGGAGCATTAGTTTGCATTTCTCGTATCTTGATTCCCTTATGTTTTGTTTGGTACGCATGAATGGAATGATGTGAGAATGGAATTGAAGTGGGAATGCAATGCAAGGTAGAATGGAATGGAATATTTTGTTTGGTTGTCAACATGAAATGCCGTGTGAATAGAATGACTAGTTTTGTTCCTCTGCTTGGTCTGTTTAGCTAGTGGAATGGAATAAAATGTAACGATTTTTAACAAATGATTATTAAATCTCACATATTAACAAGATTTATTTAATTTTCAGTCATTAAATATTTGATTCTAGATCTCATAATATTCAGTCATTAAAAAAGTATTAGTGTAATCCCAGATAAAAACTCTAATTACACTAAAAATGATTTTAAAAAATGATCTAAAAACATCCACAACTAAGTGTCAACTTCATAAGTAACAACTAGAAAAATAAATAACAATTAAGGAATAAGTGCTTTCACCCATGCTTCTATCTCCTCTACCTCAATTGTAAAAAATATTTGAGTCCAAGTCATGATCACAACCAATTTTGGCTGGTGCTTTATGTCATTCAACCACATTGAGACCTTCAAGTTTCATTAACACTGCATTAAGTTGAAGTTTCAAGTCATTAGCTATCGCATCTTCAATTTCGTGACTAAGGCGATTAGCGTAGTTTCCGTCATTGTGCTAATAACAGTTGTTAACTTTTCTATCACTTCATATATTCCATGCTCAAAACTTTGACATTTTCTTTTCCTTTTTTTCTTTGAACTCCCTTCATTAACATTTCCAACAATGGGTGATTGTGCAAAACCGGGCATATCAATATTGTCTAAATCATCTCCCACATTCTAGAATTTAGTACCATTTTCTAATTCATTATTTTTCTTCTTTAATTCTTCAATTACCTCAGTCGGTGTATTAGCATCCTTACTCGTTGTTTGATCCTTATCCTTGTATGGTGCAGCTTTTTTAGGACTCTGAGAAAGAAATCATTTAAATTTAATTAGATCACGAATTCATGTAAATAAATTAACAATATCAAGTATTAAATAACATACCTATAAGTACGCATCTCACACAAGTTTTTCAGCAACACCACATTTTTTTGCATCATCGTATCCAAACCTGCTAGTGTTATTCCCACATATCATATCATAAACAATATTAAAATTAGATGTCAATATCTTCATTCTGGATTTTATGTGTGGCTCAACCTTTAACCCTGAATTTGATAGAGTAATAGCAAATATTTTTTCAACTACCATATATTCCCAGTTTAAGGACTCCATCAGCATTATATTTCTTTCATTTTGCAAATCAATAAGAACCTGAATAAGCTTCTTATCTTCATTTTTTGTCCACATCCTTCTATTTAAACTTGGATCTCGACTATCTTGTGTTTTCGAATCCATGCCTAGTAAAAACAAATGGCATGCCAGTACAATTTAATAAACTTTATTCGAAGTACTTAAATTAAACACAACACATTATCTCCCACCTCTACTCACTGTCTACTTATTAAACATTTTAGCTGCCAAATTATCTCTCCAATTGCTCCATTCATCGGTTGTTTCAATCACTATAATTCAATAATTATCCACTTTATTTGTATTATGTTGTGTATCTTCTAACATTTGCTCCAATGGGTCACTATCCATCTTCCTTCTTATTAGATTATAAAGAAGGCAACATGTCATAATGATTCGACATTGTGTCCTGAAAAAAAAAAAAGTGAACGTTTTGTAAGAATTGTTCAGCGTATCTCAAGCATCTCAAAGCATCGTTCTATCACATTCCTAGGCTAGCTGATGAATGTTTCATGTTCAAAAATTTACAGGATGTAGTTGGTTGATGCCCATCTCTCCAATCATTTAGGTGGTATTGTTGTCTTCTATAGGATCCATCACAATCTGTATAGCCAACATCGACAAGATAATAATAACCTACACAATTGCAAATTAATAATACATTAAATATGTAGAAGGCAATTTAAGTGTGAAAATTTAAAATCATTGAGTGCAATACTTACCTTGAGGAACTTTTTCCGTTTATTCTACTCAATGCATCTTGAAGTACCCTCCCATCGGCAGCTAATCTTTCCCAACCTGGTCATATGTAAACAAATTACATGTCTTGTGAACATACCCTTAACACGTTTGTAGCAATTTTACCTTTTTGATTTCTATACCTAGATTTATCTTTTCTTGGTGCTCTCACCCTTAAGTGCGTTTCATCAAGCGCTCTAAGACAATTTTAACAATTAAGAAGAAAAAGAATTATTTCAATAATTAATCATTGGTGTGAGTGTAGTCGGAAATTACATCTATATTAAATAAAGTAAGTTCGTACCTCAAGCCATTTCCATCTCACATCTGTTGAGTTCAAGGGTTTGGGCTTTTGGCTTTCTAAGTAAATATTGTTTAAGTCGTATGACAAAATTTAAGACATTTTTAAAATGTCTACTTGTGCCGATCGTCTGAATTTATATTTAATAGCTTGGTTCTTCACATTATAAACAAGAATATGGAAAAGCATTGCTATTTGTTCATTAAGCAGCATATTTCTTTTGGATCTTTTAACCCACCCAGATTTTGGACCATGGAACACAAAGCGATGAACGTATTCTATCAGCCCTCTGTTGCTCAATGCAGTGTTCATAATTGTTGTAAACAAGTCGATAACTTTTTTCTCTAACCAAACCTAACTAAACCAAATTTTATAATATATTTCGAGCTCAAAGAATGCTTCTTCATGTATATTTCAAATGTCAATCAAGTTGTAAATTAGTTGATACCACCAATTCACTGCATATCCTACATCCAACTACAACAAAATTGATGCCAGTTTTTTTTGCCTCAAATATCTTCTTTTTTCCATACTTAAAACGAGCCATTACTGCATTACCAAATTATAAATTAGCTAGTCCACCCAAAATTATTAATAGAAAATTACATAATTTTAGAAAAAACAAATACAGAAAATGTTTAATTAGCTGGTTCATTAATACAACTATTGGCCTAACAAAAACACAAATATAAAATATAAAATTACTCTCATTTTGATGTAAGAGAAGTATAAAGTAATTAGTTTTATATATATATATATATATATATATATTTATATTATATATAATATATTAGTTGAATTGTAAAATAGTGATTTAGGATTGAAGGGAGAGAATAAGATATAATGAAAGAGAGATAATAATTGAGAGTTACGGTAAGTCTTGAATAAAGTGGCACTCAACTACGCGTAGTACGCTCATGGAACCTTAGTTGCACAAAATGGGACCAAAAGCGGGGGCGAGAGAGCGAGGCATATAAAAGAGTCTTAAGGTTGGGAGCACCTATGAGAGTGTTTATATATTTTATATATTTTAAGAATTTTTTTTTATTTAATTATAATACATGTTAAAATATGAATAAATATTGTAAATTATTACCAAATACATATTTTCTTTTATATATATAAATATAAAGTACTAAAATATGTTTGAGTTAATTTTACTCTATAATTTTATTAATCCTATAAATTTTTTTTTCTAATTTTGTAACTTTTCTTGTGTTTCATTGGAATCTGTATGTTTGAGATGTTTCATCTTAGTTAGGAGCGAGGTTTTTTCTCAATGGGAGCGATGTTTTTACAAGATTCTTACTTTGGAGCGTGGGGCGAGGTTCTGAAACAAATTTGTCACCCTAGTAGAAGGATCGTGTAACTAAGCATGGAACATAGGATTATTAGTAATAAATATGACTGTTTGGTTATTACAAAACATTTCTATGGACGAGGAGGCGTGATGCTGAAATCTCGAAAAAGAAAGAGAACCCACAACATTTCAGATACAGTATGAGCTATAGCATAATACTTTGCTTCAGCACTGGAATGTGCAACAAAATTCTGTTTCTTACTATGCCCAATGATAAGATTATTGCCAACAAAAGTATAATAGCCAGAGGTAACCCGCTTATCAAAACGACTACCAGCCTAATCAGCATTACTAAAGTCAATCACATGCAGATGATCAGATGGGCCATATAACAATCCATGACCTTGGGGTACGTTTCAAGTAGCGGAGTATATAACAAACAACATCAAAGTGTGGTTGAAGAGGAGCATGCATAATGGCTAACAACATCAACAACATATGTATATCAAGACGAGCAACCATAAGATAAATTAACTTTCTAACAAGCCGCCAATAACAATCAACATCTAGAAATGGTTCTTCCTATTTAGCATCGAGCTTAACAATAGAATTCATAGGTGTATCAATCGGACGAGCACCAAGTAATCTAGTCTCAGAGAGAAGATCAAAGGCATACTTACGTTGGGATAAAGAGATCCCCTAAAAGGAACCGGCAACCTCTATCCCAAAAAAGTAACAAAGAACGCTTAAGTCCTTGGTATGAAAATGTGAGCCAAATGTCGTTTTAAAGAAGCTATACCAACAGAATTATCACAAAAAATAATGATATCAATATAAACAATCAGCACAATAGTACCAGCAGAAGAATAATGAACAAAGACCGAATGATCAGATGTGAAACGCCAAAAATCGTAAGTAATGAGAACATAACTGAAGCGATCAAACTAGGCGCGAGGAGATTGCTTTAGACAATATTAAGCCTTATGCAAGTGACAAACAAGGTGCTCATTGCCAGACACAACATAGCTAGGGGGTTGATTCATATAGATCTCCTCATGAAGATCACTATGAAGAAAGGCGTTCTTAATGCCAAGTTGATATAACGACAAAAAACGACTAACAACAATAGATAGAAGAATCCAAACAAAGTTAAGGCGAGCCACTGAAGAAAAAATCTCTAAGTAATTAACGTCGTAGATCTGAGTATATCCCTTAGCAACCAAATGCGCCTTAAGACGCTCAACAAAACCATACGGAAGGTACTTCACTGTATAGACTCAACGACATCCCACTGCTTGCTTCTCAGGTAGGAGTGGTAATTTCTTAAGTTTAACTCTTATAAAGGGCACTCATTTCCTCGTCCATAGCAAGTTTTTAGCCAGATAGGAACACAACCTGCTTATTAGAAGAAGGAATAAAAATGGATGACAAGGTAAAGGAATGAAGACAAGATGACAAACGATCATAAGACACAAAGTTAGCAATAGATATTGGGTGCATGTACGTTTATTTCGATGCAAAGTAATGGGTAAGTCATCAAAGCTAAGAGAGGCAGAGGGGAGACAAGAACCACTGCTGGAGAAGATGAAGAATTCGGGCCATATGAGACGATAGGCCTATCTTAAGTCGTTGATAAACCTGCAAGGTGGGTTGGAGAGGGAGTAGGGTGACATAGGGAGAGGTGGAGGAAGAGTCGGAGAAGAGAAATACTCCACGTCAAGACAACATATAAAATTATAAGAAAGTTACATGAGGAAGTGAAGAAGGGAATGAATTCAAAGAAGGTCACATTGGCATTCATAAAGTATTGTGGAGACTCTAGATTATAACACCGATATCCTTTTTTTAGTACGAGAGTTCCAAGAAAGACACTTGCGTGCCCGAGGGGATAACTTGTCATGACCTGGATTAAGAACATACACAAAGGTAGTATAACCAATAACACGAGTGAGAGAAACAGGTGGAGAGTTAGAATATAGCAAGGAAAAAGGAGACTGGTGACCGAGAATAAGGGAAGGCATGCAATTAATTAGATAACATGCAGTAAGGACAGTGTCACTCTAAAAGTGTTTTTGGGACTTATACATGAAACAATAAGGTACGAACAACATCTAACAAATGAAGTTTCTTTTATTCAACAGCACTATTTTGTTGAGACATATGAGCACAAGTTGTCTAATGAATAATTCCATGATTGCAAAAGGAATCAACATACTGCATATATTCTAATGCATTATCATATTGAATAGCTTTAATGCACTTGCCAAATTGTGTAAAAATTTCATTATAAAACGTAGAGAGAACATAAGGTAATTTAGATTGGTGTTTCAACAAAGAAAGCCAAGTCATACGAGAGTAGTCATCAATAAAGATAACAAAATAATAATATCAATTAGTAATTGGAGTTCGAGAGTGATCCCAGATGTCCATATGAACATCAAAGGACTCTAAATGACAATAATGACTACGACTGTAAAATGAACTACGGTGATGCTTGTTGAACTGACACACTTCACACTTAAAACTAGACACACGAGGTAAATTAGGAATGGCCAACTTAAGCTTAGCCATAGAAGGATGGCCTAAGCAAAAATGGCACTGAATAGGTAAAATTGTAGCACTCAAGGCTGATACAGTATGGGAAGAGTGACCAGAATCAACATCAAGGTAGTAGAGTCCGTTCTTCTCATACCCTGAAGCAATCATCCTCTTGGTCTTGAGCTTCTGAAAGACACAAGAAATAGGAGAAAGTTTCGGAGTAATGTAGAGATTTAGTTAATTGACTAACTGAAAGCAAGTCAAAGGAAAAATAAAAAATATAAAGACTAAAAGGTAATGTGAAAGAAGGAAAGGGATGAAGGGAACCTTACCCGTGAATAAGTCGAGATGAGCTATCAACTAAGATTATATGATGCATAATAGAAGTCAAATTAAAAAAAAAAGAGATGGATTACCAGACATGTTAGAACTGGCCCCTAAATCGATGACCTAAGATGGAGGGAGTAAGAGCTACACATGCAATATTACCTTATTTAGCTAAATTAGTAGCAGAAGAGGGAGGCAGAACATCACACAATGTCTGAATAGCATCGCTAAGCTGAATATTGAAAGTATCATGAAAACCAGAAGAAATCTTTGCTTCAGCAATATTAGATCAAGTCCAAGGGAAGAGGCCATACCCAAACAAAACCAAACAAGACTAAATCATGATACCAGATATGAATAGAATAACTCAACAGAGCGAAAATCGAACCACGAAAGAAAGAATCACAATAAGTGGCTGCTAAAAACCAGTAGAAAGCTAAATCGAACCACACTAGAGCCAAATCGAACCAAACAATTAGGTCTGTATCAGAACAAGCAACCAAAGATCAAACAAAGAAGGCGCTGACGTGTTCAATGGTTCAAAGATGTGCCCAAAACACCAAGATTCACCAAAATTGACCACAAGTTAGACCTACATAGGAAGAATCGGCATCTATAGTATGTGCTCGAGAACTAGGGTTATGGTGTTTTTGCTCCAAAATCCACTTATTGGCTCAAACCAACTTCGAAAACAGCAAATCAACACCAAATCAAGGCACCACCAAGTGTGTCGGCACCTATAAAGATGAGATTCAACCATCGAAAGCTGGGATTGATGTCGCAATTTTTAGATTCATGAGCTAGGGTTTCAAAAATCACAAAACCTTCGAAAAATCAAGCGGCGCATCAAACAACATCAAAAAATGTGGAAAAATCACTATCAAAACCAGATGATTGAGGCAATCAGATGAGCACTGATCAGCACTGTCTATATAGGTACTGATGTCACACTGATGCCATCGTACAGAAGATGACGTTAGCATGCCGTTTTCACCCCACGATGAGTTTTGGGGTTTCACAACTCTTATAGGATTGGATCGGATGCTCTTATACCAAATTGAATTGTAAAATAGTGACTTAGAGTTGAAGAGAAGAAGAAAATAAAACGAAAGAGAGAATAATTGAAATTAGGATGAGAAAAACACACACGCACACACGCACACACATACATATGAGTCACACATAGACAATTCAAAACTATCCAGGAAAATATAAAATAATCTGTAATAGTTTTTAACTTCAAAAAATAAAGCACTACAAGACAAAATTTACATTGTTTACAACCTTGAAGTTAACAAATGACTTTTCCATGAAGCAATTGGGATGAGATTTCAAAGTTGCTTGAATCCAAGCGATGATGACAGGCAGTTTTAATTGCGAGAGAGCTCGTTTTGTTCTAATTCAATTAGTGATGATGAAGAGGGTGTACGAAAGTGCCAATATTTATCTTGAGCGCTTAGCGTGTTTCTTTTGGGGATGACTCGTTTTAAGATTCTATGTTGAAATGGAATTCCCATTCTTTAGGTTATATGAAAGAATGAGTATTCCTACTTTTTGTTGAGATAGCTACTCCATGGAAATTCTCATTCCCACATTAACAATGCATACTAAATGTGGGAAATAAAATATGAAGCTAGAATGGCCATTCCATTCTACCCTATTCTTGCGTACCAAAAAGGACATTAGTGTTTGTTGACTCAACTGATAGAGAAATTACTTAGCTGTTTACTAGATTCTTTACCATTTCTTCTTTCTTTAGCTGTTTGTAGTATCTGCCATCTGGGTCATTTCGTTTGCATTTATTATCATATTTTCCCTCAAACCACTTCGGGCTCGTTTGATAATCCGGATTGTATTGGATTTGATTAGTAGTGAGGGGGGATTAGTAATGAAGTGGGAATAGTAGTGAGGTGGGATTAATTTTTCTGTGTTTGAATTGAATGGGATTAAATACAGATTAGATAATAATTTACCATTGTATTAAGTTAATTTATTTTAAAATTAACTTAAATAAATTAATAAGTTAAAGTTTATGTTATTGTTAAATTTTAT
>JAOTRH010134354.1:0-14112 GCA_034768845.1 Heliamphora exappendiculata | reverse complement strand
AAGATGAGAAGAAAATTTTAGACGAGCTATCTGGGTTATATAACTTTTATGTTAACAAGTAAAAGATAAACTGACAAATTGATTTGAAATTTAAGGAGATATACATATATTTAAACCATATTTTCTCGTCAATGTAATGAACTTAGAAGATCAAATCCATAGTTTTAAGAATAAATTTAGATAAGTTTAGAGGAAGTTATCAAACCTGAATTGGTTTTTGAAGTTATTTGACTAGTTCAAGATTTTAAAGACTTGCATACCAAGTTTTATTTGTGTTGTCTAATGTTTCAAATGTAAAATGTGTAAAGTTAGAATATTTGAATAAGGTGATCATAATGTGAGTGATATGTGTTGTTGAAATTCCTAGATAGATTATCTTGCATTAATGAGCAAATTGATAATTTACTCAGGAAATCATTTTGTAAACTTAAGATACTTTCATTCATGCGTGGCTTAAATAATGAAATGGATGGGTGAAGATATAATATATGAAAGATGTGATTCTATTTGATTCATTAAAGTATTGTGAGAGCTTTATAACATCAATGTGAACCTTATGATATGAAGAAGGATGTACGATAATGATAACATGAAACATAATTTGGAATTTATGATTTTGAACTAGAAAATGGGACAACTTAACTATCACGCCCCAAACTCCGGGCCACGTAAAACACCCATAAACAAACAACCATAACACCCAGTCTGAGAATATACTCTCAAAATAAACATACATGCATTGTATATAAATGCCAAACGGCATACATTACAAGGCTCCAACACCGAGAAACATGTACTAACCATACACGATACGGATAGAAACAAAAAGAAAAACTATAACTTTTCCACATCTTCAGTAACTTCAGATCAACCAGCGTGATCGGTACCTGAAGAAAAGCAAATCCCACACCATGAGCCGAGGCTCAGCAAAAACTAGACAGGCATGCAGTATAAGCTAAATAAGCTAAGAAAATGAGGTGCAGTTTTAGACACTCTTTTAAGCCTTGAAAACATTTTCACATGCAAACGAAAAAGCGAGGATACAAGCCATCTTTTGACTCACTCACATGAGTCCTGAAAACAGTTAAAAGGGGGTTTTAGGTCGCGATCCATGCGACTCTTAAAAATAGTTTGAAAACTGGCGTATCCGTCCCACAATGTATTTCATGCAATCCATGTACCCTCTCAGATCAAGATACCTCAACTCTGACATAACGCAGTACAGATGCGCAAAATCGGTGCTCACAAGCCGCAACCATAGTCCTAACACTGGTATAAAGATCTGTACATAACATACATTCCTGGGATAAAACCGTATACCATGGGGTAAAACCACAGACCACGGGGTAAAACCGCAGACTTTACTGTAAGCCACAGGATAAAACCGCATGCCACGGGATAAGACCGCATATTATAGGATAAAACTAAAATTAACGGGGTAACACCAAATACATACAACGGGATAATACTAGAACTATAGGATAACACCAACCATATCACATGCATTTACAAATCGAAGCCCTAATCACTTCAAGACCACAGAAGGCCACTTATTCGACTATCATGTACCAAATAAAACTATCCATAGTTCTATAAGCACAAAGCACGTATAAAAATGACGTTTCACATAAAGATGCCACATAACCCGATAAGACATCACATGCCATACACCATCATACGTTCACCAGAATGACCTGTCCACACATCGGGACAACCAACATCCAACCCAGAAACCAACACCTGAACTTCCCACAGGACAATTCTCACCAGAACCCCACCTTTAACCAAACCACGAACCCACATGTCGCGCACATAACCAACACTCACACAACCGTGCCACAAACCCTAAACTAACCATGCACGTCACACCCCAAGACGGCATCACATAAACACTCGAGGTCACCACATGACCCCCAAAACCACAACACCATTAACCAAACCCTAAAAGGGACCCAAAGATATTTGAATAAACTAATTCCCATAAATTAATCAATTGAATACCAAAGGACACCAATTAGAAACCAAAACCCAACCACCGAACCACCAACAAATAGCCCAGAATTTAGTCGACTGGACCCAACCCCCAGTAGACTAAAAAACCCACTGAAAAACCACTAAAACGCCTTAACACATGGTTCAATCGACTGACCCCATGAGTTCAGTCGACTGAACCCTAAGAACTATGATCCAGTTAACTAAACTCATGGGTCCAGCCGACTGAACAAGCCTCCAAACCATTTTTAGCTACGGGTTCAACCTCCAAACCTCAAATGGTTCAACCGATTCAACACCCTCAAACATGCACATGCCTAGGCCTAACACCAAGGCCTCAATGGAAACCCCTGACACCCAATTTCATCCACCGAAATCAATAAAAACCCAATTTTTAACCTAAAAACCCAACTTTATAGAAAATCAGATCTACAACAATCCAATCGGTAAAAACACACCCGATTACCCATAGCAACCTTATAACACATACAGGTCTAGAATCCTACCTCAGTGAGTTCAAAACTTGATGTCTCGAACCATGTGAAAAATTGAGCTTCGCCAAAATCAAAATCTGACCGAATAGTTGCGTAGCCCACTGTGACAATAACAAAGATCGACTATTGGATCGTTGAAAACTGAGTCCCGGGCCCCCGAGAACTTAGAGAAAAGGCAGAGAGAATATGGAGGAATCTTAGGAGTTAAGTTTTGAAAATATCTTTATGAAAATATAACTCTAGATTTTTATAAGCCTCCAGAATATCTTTTTTTTTTAATTTTTGAAATTCGCACCATAACATCCAACGGCCCCCAGAACCTTCCCCGCTTGTATCTCTACTCTGAAACATGCATCAAAAGCAATAAAAACATGCTCAAAAGAAAACACGTAACGCGCGTCCGAACATTCAAAAAAAAACAAGTCAGGGTCTCACAACTCTACCCCCTTAAAGGAATTTCGCTCCCGAAATTCAACATAAGGCCAAAATAACAAACCGTCGATCGCAATCAACACAGGCATACGAGATGGGCAACCAAACCATTCCTAGGATAGAGTTAAACAGGGTCAGGCATCCTTAACAATGGCCAACTATCTAAAAGACACGGGATCTACACCCCATCCCATCCTCACAACCTCATCAATCGCTGCCTCAACACAGCACATCACCCATGGAGTCCATCACCAACTCCCAAATAGATACAATGAAAAACTAGCCTCTAGCCTCCATCCTGCAGACTTAGAAAGTACCTCTGCTCGCTAAAGGCATGTCTGCATCATCCGACATGACCGGTGTCCTCAAAGCACTAGGAGCTATAAGTGAATATACTCGGGGCAATACTACTCTGTCCTGTCTGCCACCCGGCACTATCGGCTGTCGTACCCACTGAACTGAAGCACCTCCACCCGTCGTCACTCAGGAAGTCTGACCTACTGGATACTATTGTCGATCCCGCACAGCTGAACCCCCCGTTGTGCCCACTGTACTCGGCATACTCTCTCTCTGAGGACAACTCCTACAAATATGCCCAGTCTGACCACATCTGTAACAAATTGGCAACTCCGTCCCTTGCGACTGATCCTGTATGGAACTCTGAGCCTACCTCAACTGTTGTTCCCGAGACTGCCTCGGCTGCAGGCAATTTGGTACGCGATGCCCCAGCTGTCCACATCGATAGCATTTAACCTCCCTCTACTCTGGCCTCCATAACGAAGCCACTGATGGTGATGGTGCAGAGAACTGCTGTGATCCAGATGGATGAAAACTGGAACCAGAGGACTTCTGCCTCTTGCTAGAATACCCAGCTGTCTACGCCTCTACTCCACCCTTTGGTATCCTGGCCTCCCTAGAAGCTCGGATCTCAATCATGGTGTTCTCCACCCTCGCTGCTGCCTCTACCAGCTCTGCGAACACACGAATCCCCATCGCTACCACACGCTTTCTGATCGCTGATCTCAGACCCCGCTCAAACCTCATAGAACGCAGCTCGTCTGTGCTCACCAACTCAGGTGCAAATCGGGACAAGCACGTGAACTTGGACTCGTACTGTATGACGTCCAATGCCCCCTGGGTAAGAGTGTAGAACTCCTCCCTGTACAAATCTCTTCTCAAAGCTAGGAAGTATTTTTTTAGAAATACTCTTGTAAAAGCTACCTAAGTAACTTCTGCAATAATCCTAGCATATTTTCACCAAGCGTGAGCATCACCCCTCAGCTGAAAGGTGGCGAAAGAAACCCGTAACTCATCCTCCACAATCTGTAGTGTGTCATGGATCACCAACTCTAGCCACTCTGTTGCCACAATAGAATCAGGTCTCCAGCAAAGGTAGGTGGATCCATGCGCCTAAACTCTCGCATCACCACAGTAGCCCTCGCCTCAGGCACCCTCTCCCTAACAGCCTCGCCTATAGAGGTCTCAACCAGCTGTTGGATAGAGCTAACCAGCACACGTAACAACTCTGTCGCCTCCATCAATCCGAGAGGAGCATTTGCATCCCTAGCATCAAGGGTAGGAATATCCCCTTGGCCAATAGCACGGCCACGGCCTCGACCATGGCCTCGCCCTCTCCTCGTTGACATCACATCTATATGAAAGAAAAATAATACATAAGACGCAGCACATCGCATGAATATAAATGCTAAACACTTAACATACTATCACATAGCCACATAGGTTCATTCTAAACAAACCCCACATACCGAGGAGAACCAATAAGAATGATGCGTCTATCTGGATAACCTAATCAGATTCTCTGCTAAAAATCACGTCAGCCAAACGCGTTTCTAACTTGGCCCCCAAGTTTGTTAATCCAAACGCCTAAAGCCAGGACTACCACTCCTAAGATTCAACCCTCATGCTCACATGTACACATCATTCACGTATGACCCGCATGCTATCACGTCCATGTTATCAAAACATCTAAACACCTATAGTCAAGCACACGCAATCAACCTCACACGGTGATGCAACCTCTTCTCACGGCTCTTAGGTTTTCAAACCCAGAGCTCTAATACCAAGCTATCATGCCCCAAACTCTGGGCCACGTGAAACACCCACAAACAAATAACTGTAACACCCAGCTTGAGAATATACTCTCAAAATAAACATACATGCATTGTATATAAATGCTAAACATCATACATTATTAGGCTCCAACGTCGAGAAACATGTATTAAGTATACACGATACGGATAGAAACAAAAAGAAAGACTGTAACTCTTCCACCTCTTTAGCACCTTCAGATCAACCAGCGTGACCGGTACTTGAAGAAAGGCAAATCCCACACCGTGAGCCGAGGCTCAGCAAAAACTACACAGGCATGCAGTATATGCTAAACATGCTAGAAAAATGAGGTGCAGTTTTAGATTCTCTTTCAAGAATTGAAAACATTTTCACATGCAAATGGAAAAGCGAGGAAACAAACCATCTTCTAACTCACTCACAGGAGCACCGAAAATAGTTGAAAAAATGTTTTAGGTCACGATCCACGCGACTCTTAAAAATAGTTTGAAAACTAGCGTATCCATCCCACAATGTATTTCATGCAATCCATGTACCCTCTCAGATCAAGAGACCTCAACTCTAATAGAATGCAGTACATATGCAAAAAATTGGCGCTCATAAGCCGCAACCCTAGTCCTAACACTGGTATAAAGATCTGTACATAACATACATTCTCGGGATAAAACTGTAAACTATGGGGTAAAATCATAGACCACAGGGTAAAATCGCAAACCACACCATGGGATAAAACCACATACTTTACCATAAGCCATGGGATGGAACCGCCGACCACGGATTATACCACAGGATAAGACCGCATGCCATGGGATAAGACCACATATTACAGGATAAAACTGAAATTAATGGGGTAACACCGAATACATACAACAAGATAATATTGGAACTACGGGATAACACTGAGCATATCACATGCATTTACAAACCAAAGCCCTAATCGCTTCAAGACCACATAAGGCCACTTATCCGACTATCATGTACCAAATAAAACTATCCACTGTTCTATAAGCATAAAGCACATATAAACATGACGTTCCACATAAAGACGCCACATAACCCGATAAGACATCACATACCATACACCATCATTCGTTCACTAGAACGACCTGTCCACACACCAGGATAACCAACATCCAACCCAAAAACCAACACATGAACTTCCCACAGGACGATTCTCACCAGAACCCCACCTTTAACCAAACCATGAACCCACACGTCGCGCACATAACCAACACTCACAGAACCGTGCCACAAACCCTAAACCAACCATGCACGTCACACCCAAGGACGGCATCACATAAACACTCGAGGCCACCACACGACCACCAAAACCACAATGCCATTAACCAAACCCCAAAAGGGACCCAAAGGTATTTAAATCAACTAATTTCCATAAATTAATCAATTGAATACCAAAGGACACCGATTTGAAATCAAAACCCAGCCACTGAACCACCAACAAACAGCCCAAAATTCAGTCGACTGGACCCAACCTCCAGTCGACTGAAAAACCCACTGGAAAACCACCAAAATGCCTTAACACGTGGTTCAGTCTATTGACAGCATGAATTCAGTCGACTGAACCCCAAGAACTATGATCCACTCGACTGAACTCATGGGTCCAGTCGACTGAACAAGCCCAGAAACCATTTTTAGCTTCGGGTTCAACCTCCAAACCTCAAATCGAAGCCTCCAAACACCAATTCAACACCCTCAAACATACACACGCCTGGGCCTAACACCAAGGCCTCAAAATAAACCTCCGACACCCGATTCCATCCACTAAAATCGACAAAAACTCAATTTTTAACCTAAAAACCTAACTTTACAGAAAATCAGATGTACAATAATCCGACTGGTAAAAAGACACCCGATTACCCATAGAACCCTTATAAAATATACAAGTCTAGAATCCTACCTTGGTGAGTTTAAAACTCGACACCTCGAACCAAGTGCAAAATTGAGCTTCGCCAGAATCAAAATCTGACAGAATAGTTGCGTATCCCACCGTGCCAATAACAAAGATTGGCAGTTGGATCATTGAAAACCGATCCTCGAGCCCCCGAGAACTTAGAGAGAAGGCAGAGTGAATATAGAGAAAACTTAGAAGTTAAGTTTTGAAAATATCTTTATGAAAATATCTAACTCCAGATATTTATAGGCCTCTAAAATATCTTTTTTTTTTAATTTTCAAAATTTGCACCGTAACATCCTACGGCCCCGAGAACCTTCCCAGCATGCATCTCTACCTTGAAACATGCATCAAAAGCAATAAAAACATGCTCAAACGAAAACACGTAACGCGTGCCCAAAAATGCCAAAAAAAATAGGTCAGGATCTCACATTAACGATTAAAGAACATGGTTTCTTTGAAGTAAAATTGATGAATTATGTCGATATTAAAATTGAATCTGTGATATAAGCAAGAAATTTGGAGTAGTTATGGAAGTTGATTCATTCCTGATTTAAATGTGTTTATCAAATGAGTTGGAATCTTGTGTTCATGAAAGGGATTTTTTTGTTGATAAAATTATGATATTAAGAAAAATAATATAAATCTTGAATTTGAAATTGATGATATGGAATCGAAAACAGAATGATGTAACAATTGTGAATGAAATGGAAGATTATGTGATTATGAAATTGGATTCGGGAGATGGACTCTTGATTGTTAATAAATGTTGATATGGTTAATCAAATATTGAACCGAGGATGGTTGATGCGAATGTGATAAGTTGAGCTTGACTAGCTCCGCAGTGAAAGACCAAAAACTTGCACAAGTAGGGTGCCCTACCCATCGAGTTAGTCCCCGAAAAGGTGTGCATGGGTTGCCTACCCGTCGGTGTTCCTCACGAAAATCAAACAAGGCAGTTATCGTGGTGAGTTATAGAGCTATCTATTATCCAATGGCTTCACGTAGCATATTGGGGGAATAGGGAGGGGTTTCTATAAGCTGCACCCGACGTCGATTCAATATCGAATTAATGAAATAAAATGAAAATGTGAATAATAGATAAATGAATTGGAAAGTAAGATAACGAGGGTATAATGTAACTAATGAAAAGGAAAAAGAACGGGAAAGGAAAAAAAGGGTAGAAATAAAAAAATTTAAGATGAATAAGACACTGAAGCGAGTTAATGATTGTCACGCCCCAAACACTAGGGTCACGCGAAAGCCCACCAAAGCACCCATTTATCATGAAAATAGGTTTTACAGTTGGAAATCAAAAAATTCAACATTTGGATAAAAGATTTCCCAATGATCAACTCTCATAAACAATAAACATACATTCTCATACATAAATAAGCATATCGCCAAAAGGCGAACAAAATCGGCCTACATAGGCACCACATGTAAAAGTACATGTCTCAAAAAGAAAAAACTACAACAAGCCTTCCATCACCTCTGCAACTAGGTCAACTCAACGTGCTCACCTGAAAAAGATTTTACAGTAAAAATCCCACATCGTGAGCCGAAGCCCAATAGAAAAATAGATTGTAAAGCTGTAATACAGGTCATGCAATCATATGGTGGGAGCTAGCTCGACCACAAAAGCCAAACAGATTTTTCTCTCAAAAATCACACGTTTTCATCATTGAAACTATGCATATAATCCTGACAAATATCATGCCACAGTTAAGAGAAAGTAGTAAACACAACATTCTCGACTCGGGACACGCAGCCGAGGAGACACAATAAATGTAATCCTATGTACCGACTCTACCACACCAAAAAAGGTAACAACTATAGACTCTTGTCCATTACTCTGCAACCGCGTAGGGTTCAATAAGTAATGACAAGTTCTATACGGAGTCACGACAACGACGCCATTAATGGAGGCAACCGACAAATACTTAATTTACGAGACCTAAGCATGAGGGAACTAAGCACCCACACGACTCAATTTACGGGGACTAACCCGAAGGAAGTGAGTACCTACGCTGTGCACATTTTTGGACTTGCACCGAGAAGCAATCCCACATCGTGAGCCATGGAGATCAAACAATACCCACTCAACAATACCCACTGTGATGGTACATCTATGGAAAACATTTCAAAATCAACCCACAAACATATATACAACACATGTATATAAGGAGATCCAATCCACGAACCATGGAGATCAAACAAAACATGTAAAAATATATTTTCACCCAAAACGTTTTAGAAGTTGAGACTCAACCTCAAGGGTTAGCTCTAAACCTCCAATAAAACACGTTTTCACAACTTTCATAAAACTCCTCATTTTTAAACCACATTTCTTTTGAAAACATCGAGTAAACATCCCATTTTAGGACCCCACGGGCTCATAGAACTCTTCCCAATCTCAAAACTCTTCTTCTCACACAAAGGAAGAAAAGGGTTAACACCAAAAGAAAAGGTGTCGACACAAACAGCGGAGGTGTCAACACAAATAGAAAATGTGTCAACACAAACAACGGAGGTGTCGACATAAACAGAAAATGTGTCAACACAAACAGCAACAGAATACTCAACACCAACAGAAGGAAATTGTGTCGACACAAACAGAAAATGTGTCGACACCAACAACAAAAGGTGTCGACACAAACAGAAAATGATATCGATACAAAAGAACTGAGAGTTCACTACAACAACCACTGAAGTGTGCTCAACACCCCAGAAGGAAAATGTGTCGACACAAAAACCCAAAATTTCCAAATTTCTGAATAAGCTACAAGTGATGGTGAAAAACAACCCAAGCTACTAAAACAACTTCTCAGCTCCAAATTAAACGAACCAAACACTCCTTTAACAATCCACAGGCATACATAAACCCAAAACAACAAGGATACACTTAAAGGAAAGCCTCAAAACCCTTTTCCTCTAACCAAAATCCACCCAAAAGCGGTTTTTAAACCAAAAATCCAACTTTTGAAACATAAATCACTTTTCATGCATTTTTAAATGGTAGAAACACGTATGATTACACGTAATACCCTCTAACAATTATACAGTCTAGGATCCTTCCTTGGTGAGTTAAAAACTCGACGTCTCAATCCACGTGCAAAACTAAATTTTGTCAGAATGAAATTCCATTCAGATGGATGCGTAGACCGTGATGCCAATACTAAGGATCAGCAGTTAGTTTGTCAAAAATCAAGCCATGGGCCCCCAAGAAGTTAGAGAAAAGGTAGAGGTTTTGGTTTGAGAAAAAGAAACTTAGTGTCCAAGCTTTGCAAAATATCTCCACAAATATCTAAAAGCTAGATATTTATAGGCCAAGAAAATATCCTTTTTTAAAAAAAAAATTAAAATTTGCACAGAAACTCCCTATAACCCCGGGAACCAACCCCGCATGCTTATTTCACAGGAACATGCATCAAAATGCATAAATCATACATTATAGAAATATATATGCAAAAACACGTCAAACATATATAAATCTAAAAAAGAGGCGGGTCCGGGTCTTACAACTCTTCCCCCTTAAGGAATTTCGCCCCCAAAATTCACTACAAGGTTACAAAGAAAAAAGCTTCGGATATCTAACACGCATCCCCGACTCCAGCTCCCATGTCGCTTCTTCAACCCCGTGATGAAGCCATAGGACCTTGACATAAGCATTTGTTTTTCCCCACAACACTTGCTCCTTCGTATCAAGAATCTTCACCGGGCGCTCCTCATATGTGGCATCCTTGTCAACCCGTAGCTCGGCCCAATCTAACACATGTGAAGGATCAGGCTCATACCTCCGAAGCATAGAAACATGGAACATGTTATGCACAGATGCTAATCGAGGTGGCAAAGACAAACGGTAAGCAACCTCCCCAACCCTATCAAAAACCTCAAAAGGCCCAATGAAGCGCGGTGATAGCTTCCCACCACGACCAAACCTCATCAAACCTCTACGAGGTGAGACCTTCAGGAACACGTGATCCCCCACTACAAACTCTAAAGGTCTTTTCCTCTGATCTGCATAACTCTTCTGACGGCTCTAAGCTGTCTGAAGACGCTGGTGAATCACTGCGATCTTCTCCATCGTCTCTTGCACCAAGTCGGGTCCCAAGACTGTGGTCTCTCCCACATCTGTCCAACATATTGGTGACCCACACAGTCTACCATACAGAGCCTCATACGGTGCCATCCTAATACTAGACTGATAGCTGTTGTTGTATGTAAACTCTACTAACAGTATATGATCCTCCTAAGAACCTCTAAAATCAACGACACATGCCCTCAACATATCCTCATGAATCTATATGGTCATCTCAGATGACCATCTGTTTGGGGGTAAAAAGCAGTACTGAACATCAAGTTCGTCCCCAAAGCCTCCTGAAAACTCTGCCAAAAGCGCGATGTGAAGCGCGGGTCTCGATCAGAAACGATAGACACGAGCACTCCATGTAAGCGGACTATCTCTCTGACATACAAACGACTCAATCGGTCCACTAAATTCTTCACGCGGATGGGGAGAAAGTGTGCAGAGTTTATCAACCTATCAACCACAACCTAAACGGCGCCATGTCCCCTAGGTGAGCGAGGAAGTCCTGACACAGAGTCCATCGTGACGTGCTCCCACTTCCACTCAGATACCGGTAACGGCTGTAACAATCCTCCAAGTTTTTGGTGCTCTGTCTTTACATGTTAACAGGTAAGGCACCGAGAAACAAACTAAAGTACGTCCTTCATTCCAGTTAAATAGAACTGACGACATAAGTCATGGTACATTTTCGTGCCTCCAGGATGCACTATAAGGCGTGAATAATGACACTCATGTAGTAGATCAGCTCGGCATAACTCTATCACAAACAACCTCTCAGCTAACCTCACTCTGGTCTGAATCCACAACCCATCTTGTTGTATTTTCTCTGCTAGCAACAAAATCTTGTATCATCTAAGCTTCCTGATCCATCTACTGGACCTCTAACACTCGTGCAATCAATACTAGTCGTGAAACTACTGAAAATAAGGTAGCCTCAGTCGCTGTCTCCCTAAGACAGAGATGAAACTTCCCAATCTCTCTAAGCATGTCCCATTCTCGTATAGCAACAGAAGCTAACATGCCATGAGATCCCCTGCTGAGAGCGTTAGCTACAATGTTGGCCTTCCCTGGATGATATTACAAGTCAAAATCATAATCCTCCAACAGCTCCATCCATCGTCGTTGGCGCAAGTTCAGGTCTTTCTGCGAAAATAAGTATTTTAAGCTCTTGTGATCGGAGAAAACCTCAAAGTGCTCATCATAAAGATAGTGACGCCATGTTTTCAAGGCAAAGACCACGGCAGCTAACTCCAAATCGTGTGTCGGGTAGTTCTTCTCAAGTGTCTTCAACTATTAAGAACCATAGGTGTGACGTTGGGATTTAGGGGTCAAAAATATGGGAGTTCAAAGATATTTTGAAAAATATTTTAAACACCTTGAAAACTAAATTTTGAAAACCCATTTTGTTGAAAATAGAGCCGCCACTTAGTTTTTGAGAAAAACTAAGAAAAATAAAATTGGCTACTGTTCTTTGAAAACGTTTACCAGAGAAAAGAGGGTTCGGGGGCTAAGGTACGAATCGGAAAAGGTGTTAGGCACCCCGTTCGCCCAACCGTAAGGTTGGCCTCTACTAATCATCATTGGTTCTTTAATAGAATTTCTCAAATGCATGCAAATAAAGAAAATGAAGGCAAAGAGGGAACATCCAAAATCAATTATAGAAAATACTAAAATATGTATATAACACTCCAAAACAAAGAAGTGTCAAAAGAAAAATCCTAAATTCTATGGCATGCAATTTCTATCTAAGGAGACATGAAACACATCTTCATGCAATATTGTTTAAACAACCTAATACTAACATGCTTTGATTAAAAGAAAAATATGCTAAAGTTGCCAAAATTATCTAAACATGGACTGCACAAAAATGAACTACACAATATGTACAATATACATATCATTACCTAAAAGTTGTGAGAAGTTATGTAAAAAGTCCTATGTTAAAAACTAACCAAAATAATAAAATTTAATAACAAATATTTTGTATTAACAAGCAAATATTTGAAGTTTTGATTTAAAGAAGAAAGGAAATAAAATAAAATAAAAAGTTTACAAGAGAGTGATTTAATCAAAAAATAAAATGTTAGAGAATGCTTATTTAAACTAACACAAGAAAAATCTACTCATTTGCATTTTATGCATTTTTTTTGAAATACAAAATAAGGTAAAAAGAAATCAAAAGAAAATTACACATTAAAGATAAAAGTTAGTTTTGGGGAATCTTTTTATAATTTTTAAGTTTTAATGAAAATGTAAAAATGTTATACAAGAAAAATTAAGCTTAATAAAGGAAGGTTTTTTTTTAATGTTAACAAGAAAATCTAATTATTCACATTTTATATTTTAAAAGAGAATAAAAGAAAATAAAAGGAGAAGAAAACAAGTAATATGAATAATGGAGTTTTAACTATTAAAGAAAATTATAAAATTATTAAAAAAAATTAGATTAGTGCTAACAAAAGAACATTAAACTAATAATAAAAGAAAAAAAAATGTTAGTATTAAGTGAAACATAAAATTGATATTACAAGAAGTAAGAAATAAAATACTATAAGAAAATTTAAAACTAAAAAGAAAATAAAAGACTAGAAAGGAAATTACACTAATATGGAAAGAGAATAAAAGAAAATAAGAACTAGAGACTAAACATTAAAGTAAAAAAAGAATAGAATATTGACACTAAGAAAGAATAATATTAAAAAAATTATATTAAGTTAAAAGCAAAGAAATAAAAGCTACATTACAAAAGAAAGTAAATACTTGAAAAGTAAATTAAAATTAAGCTAGAAAAGCAATAAAGATAATGAATTAGAGTGCTAGTAAAGTAAAACTAAGCTAACTAAAAGAAAAGAAAATAAAGTAAAATGTTATAATATCAAATTAACATAAAAGAAAGAAAATAAAAAAAATAAAAATATTAAAATTAAATGGGTGTAATATTGATAATTACAACCATTTTTATGTAAGTGCCTTAATTATCACAATTAACAACATTAATAAGTTGTAATTGTAAGAAATGTTGTCACCATTTAATGATTTGATTAGGTTTTAATTCAAATAAGCAAATAAATAAATAAGTGAGCTAAATTAAATGAAATACTAGA
>JAOTRH010134353.1:0-45815 GCA_034768845.1 Heliamphora exappendiculata | reverse complement strand
AAGGAGGCCGAGCGGTGGGGGGGGGGGGGTGGTGATGACGATGGTGGTGCATGGTGGCTCTGGTGGTGGAGTGGTGGTGTGTTAGTGGTGGTGGTGGGTTAGTGGAGGTGGTGGGACATGGTGTACTTGGGGGAGGAGAGGGAGAGAGGAACCGAGAGGGAGGGAGGGAGAGAGGTGGTCGGGGACATGGTGTACTTGGGGGAGGAGAGGGAGAGAGGAACCGAGAGGGAGGGAGGGAGAGAGGTGGTCGGAGGAGGGGCGCCGGTGGTGTGGTGGTGGCCTGCTGCAGCGGTGGTGTTGTTGGTTGAGGCGCGGTCGTGGTGGAGGGTGGGTGCCTGTTTCTTCTCCTCCCTTCTTCTGGTTTGCTGCTGCTTAATTTTTTTTTTCTTCCTCACCTTCTTTTGATTTCCCCAATTCTCTCTTTCACTCGGTTTTTCAGCAGATTAGATTTTGTGTGTGAATGGATGAGGGTCAGGTGGTATATATAAGCAACTTAAGGGACTTGTGTCCCAAAACGTGGCAATCCTGCATGGTCTAAGCTTGATAAGTGGCCCCTTTTTGATTATTTTCTACCATGTAAATTTTGGTTCTAGAAAAATTTCAAAATTTTGGTATAAACTTTTAATGTTATTTTATTAATTATCATATAGTTAGAATTATCTCGAAAATTTTTGAACTACGCAATAAAATTTTATGTCAAAATTTTGATTATCAGTATTTTATAAGATGTAAGTTTTTGAGTTTCAGTTTTAAATTTTTTACTGAGGTTTTGTTAGGATTTGCGTCGTTTTATAATTTCACTACTATTTGTTTCTCTTTTTATTTAACTGCTAGGTGTTACATCCTGCTTACTTTTAGGAAGTTTGGTCCTCCAAGCTTAGCGTAGATTTCTATAGGGAAGCTGACTTCTACTTGTAATTAAAATCTTGTAGGAAGAGGTTTGTACCTGTGCACTGTTTTCGAAATTTTACGATTTGATACATTAAAGTGTTAAGTTAATACGTATCGCATATCGTATCTTATGTTAACTCGTATCTTACGATACACATACAATAATGCGATACGCGATATGCAATACATAATTCATTACATACGATATATTAATACTTGTTTTTTTAGATAATTTAATTTGTAACAATAAATATTATTATAAAGTTTTACATTGTTAAGATATTTAGAGCAATTTTTAAAAAATATTTTTCTACCTTCATAATTATCTACTCATTTAGTATTAAGTATTTTACACAATTAATTGATTTGCGACTACTAACATTGATATAGTTTTAATTGTCTTATGAACAAAGTAGTTGAGAATTTAGAAGTTGTATATTAAAATTTTAAAATTTAAATGATATAGCAGGATAATACAAAGAATATATTATGTACGATAAATCCAATTTGAGTTGTAATAAAACATTTACTTGTGATATTTTTTATTTATTTATAGATGTATTAAGTATTGATTGACAATTTAACGCATATATTTATTTTTGATAACCATATTCTCACAATGTTATTAACATTATTTAATATTTTATTTTTGTAAGATGTTTGTGTTATATTAAATATACGTATTTTTTTACCTATTTTTAAATATGTTAAATATTTTACGATACTCGATACGATACGATACATGATTTGAAAAAAAAAATTCACGATTCGTATCTCGATTTGATAACTATGTCTGTGACGTCATCTTCTCGATTTTATAAATCCCCGGGTGTTAGTGCATAAACTTGTCCTTGTCTTCGATTGTTGGGTGGGTTCATATCTTGATTTACTGGCCTCCTTTGATTTGGCCTTCCTAAGATTTGGATCCCGAGCTTTGATTCCTACCTTCATTTCTCGTTGTTACTCTGACTTCCTTTTGAATCTTTGGACAGTCTTTTTTATAATGGTCCTTTGATCCGCATCTCTAACATCCATTCGTCAAATCCTAGCAACTCCTGGTATGTCTATTTCCGCGAATGTCACATAGACTACCTTGTCTCTTATGTCTACCTAAACATTTGGTTTCTTGAAGCCAACTAAACATTTCGTTTTTCAAATATACCCCTATTGTAGTTTTAATTTTAAAATTTAAATGTAGTTTCATAACTACCCTCTCTTTCTCAAACAGAAACCGAAAGCTATTACGCATTCTCTCTCGCACAGTTGTAGATAAAAGTGGGAAAGGTAAGACGAATTTCAATTTATTAACACATTATTTTTATATTTTTCGAATTTCACACGCATCATGTGTGCCTAGACCGCTAGTACTAAAAGTGCTCGGTTGATCACTTCGGAATATGTCGTTAACCTCATAGGTTGTATGATCTCTCGAATTTCTGGCCTTAATCTGTTTTCAAATTTCCTCGTTTTCATATTCCCAATCAAAATCATTTGAGGCGCGTATTCACCGAGATTCGTGTATTTAGCTTTGTAGTAAGCTACGGTCATTGATTATTTCTGCTTTGAGTTATTGAAACCTTGTACTTTTAGCATCTAAAAGTGACTGGGGAATGTATATCTCTCAAAAAACTAGTAAGAACCTTTCCCAGGTCATCTTAGGCTCTGCTTCTTCCTTCATTGTCCACCATTGATGTGCTTTTTTTCCTAGCTGGTAGGCTGCTAATCTGACCTTCTGCCTTTTGCTGTCTAGGCGTTTGCTTTAATTAGATCCAGTCCACCTTCAAAGGTTGGAGGTTTGAGCTTTAGAAACTCTTTGATGTTTGATCTTATTGTGCATGGCTGGGTTTTCTTAACGTGGGTTGTTATTCTGTCGTTGGTTTTCAGGGTTTTGTCCTCCTAGTTGTTGATTCATAGGTTGGGGATTATCATATCTCCCTTTAGGTCGTCGAGGTGGAGATGCAAAATTTTGTGGGAGGTGCATTTGAACTATTTCGGCTAACCCTTCTACACTTCGTTGAAGTTGTTCTAAATGCTTGTTCGTATCAATTGCAGCTTGATTTTGCGTATTGCCACGAGTAGGAGCCATATCTTAATATATAAAAGCCATTACTACAGTTACCAACTAAACTCGTTAATGCTAACTATCGGATTAAGAAGGTAGTTATTCACATAAACACAACTTGTATTTTACAGAAGATCTACCATATATAAACATAACAAGAAGAACTGCCATGTAACTCGATTAATTTTTCTAGTCTTTCCATTAGAAAAAACGGTGGTTAAGCGTTCTTCCAATTGGAATTTCAAGGATAATTGCTCGGTTATAAGACATAACAAGCCGTTTTCAAAAATCAATTCTTACATCAAGTATAAATATGTATATCACGAACGTAAGACGAACTAGTTCAACTAAGCGTTTAACTATCACTAGGATATACGAATTCCTGTAGTTTCACGTTTTAATAAAATGTTTATATGATCATAGAATCGCAACTTTTGAGCTTAAGCCACAACAGTCACGTAAGTCGGGTATAGCTACTGTGTATGTAATTCTATAGCTCTGAGTTTTTAAGAAAATCTAAAAACTAAAGCTCAACTCTGATATCATCTCTATCACGATCCATTTTTTTTAAATGGTATTCGTAACCAGCTAGTGAGTCAAAGCTCACCCGAGACCTACCTTTTTCATTTAGTTTAGGGATTTTCAAAAGAACATTATTTATAAAAGGTTTTGCAGAAGTGCGAATTTATAAACATATCTAGATCCGAATCTGGTGCAATGAAATACGTTAACTTTACAGACGAGAAACTACGCACAAAACATTTACATTCTAAGCATAACTATGTACAAATGCCTTGACAAACAAAACAAACCAACAGTTTCCTCCCTTCAAGCCGTTCAAAATTTATTTTATCTTGAAATAGCACAACATCAACTTCATAAGCAAGAAGCTAGTGTAAGCACACATATATCAAGGGTATAGGTTTGTGATGAAATATCCATTTTGAATTCATAATTGAAATCATTTCATCAGGTTATTTTGTCTAAGGTAATAACATTACTTTTCGTAAACAGGTTTCAGGCATTAAGCCCTAACTTTTTTTTTGTAAACAGGTTACATACATTAAGCCATAGCATTTTTCATAAATAGGTTTGAGCCATTACGCCCTACACACGATGAAAAGCTCATGGCTATACCAAAATTGTATAGGGACCGACACTACAACCCTTTTCGTTATGATATCATAACCAATAATTACCTGGTCATGATCCCATTCTTATTCCCCTCGCTGTTTATCATCCTAGCGATCGGATTAACACCATTCAAGCTATCATCATGTATATAACTTCAAAATATTCATACATATTACACCACTCGGGCTGTCATATATAATATTACACAAGATATTTACATTTTTCTGAAACAAAGATAACCACATTTTTTACAGATATATCCACAACACAAGTGTTATACAAAATCATCATTTCATGCGAAGTCATAAGAGTTTGCATTTAGACCAAAACAAAAAATTCCAAGTTACCAGGATATATGAGTCTCACTAGACTTTAGCAGGAGCGTAATTCAATCAATTTGTTCATAAACTCCCAAATCTAAATAATAACACATAAAATACTAATTTCAGTAAAATTCTCATAATTTCGTTAATTTATTCTATTTTTTAATTTCCACACTTTATTATCAAATTTTTATTTTTATCTTACGTCATTTAAAATTTTCATTATAAAATATTTAATCTTAAGTTTCTAACTTTTATTATATTCTACTATATTAAAGTTTTATTTTTATTAAAAACTCATAATGGTGGCCATGCATGCAAAATATGCAAAAATACTAATTTTAGTAAAAATTCTTTATATTTTTGATAAGTAATTCTATTTTACAAAATTTTATTTTTATTTTTATTTACTGCAATAAAATATGAAATTTTATCTTTATAAAAAAATTTATCTTAGAAATGCAAATTTTAAAACACATTAGAGTGGCCATGCAATTGAGAATAACATCCAAAAAGGTTAAAAGAGGAAGGCAACACAGAGCCATGCATGTAACAGAAAACGGGGGGAACAGGCGAGGGTGGAGCGAGCTGGTCTTGGTTTTTCCTGTTAAAACTTCGAACTTTTTGTTCAGGCAATCCGGACGTCAGATATGATGGCCGTCTGTGGCTATGCGAAGGTGGCTGCTAGGTGATTCTATATATGGTTTGGGCGGAAAAAACGGTGCACCGTGGTGGCGGCTATGGGTGGCTGAAAGTGGCTCGGTGAAACTGTTTTCCGAATTGTTTGGAGCATTTTCATTGGATGGTGGTTCGGGGGTGGCTGTGGTGGTTCATGGCGGTGCCGTGGAGGTGCTAGATGGTTGAGGAGGTGGTGGGTGGTGGCGGTCAGTGGTGGTTGGGAGAAGCCGAGAGGGGGAGTGGGGAAGATGGCGGCGGCGGTGGTGCTTGGTGGTTGTTTTGGCATGCATGTGGTGTGCATGGAGGGTTAATGGTGTTCAGTAGTGGTTGTGAGGTCCGGTGGTGGCTTGGGTGGTGGTGGTGGCGGCGGTGAGAGGGAGGCCGAGCAGCCAGGGGGTGGCGGTGATGGTGATGGTAGTGCATGGTGGAGTGGTGGTGGTGTACTAGAGAGAGAGAGAGAGAGAGAGAGAGAGAGGTGGGTGGCCAAAGGAGGGGCGTCGGTGGCGTGATGGTGGCGCAGTGGAGGCCTGCGGCAGTGGCGTCGGTGGCTGAGGCGCAGTTGTGGTGGAGGGCGGGTCCCCGTTTCTTCTCCCTTCTTCTGGTTTGCTGTTTCTTAATTTTTTTCTTCCTCGGCTTCTTTTGATTTCCCTAATTCTCTCTTTCACTAGCCATTCACCAGATTATATTTTGTGGTCGGGTCGGTATATATAAGCAACTTAAAGGACAGGTGTCTCAAAACATGGCAATCCTGCATGGTTTAAGCTTGACAAGTGGCCCCTTTTTGATTATTTTCTACTGTATTTGGGCATGAGATTACTTTGATCTAAGCTACACATGATTATTTTTTTAAGTTTGGTCAAATAGCGGTCACCGGTGTGTTTGCTAGTTTTCCCCCTGGAATCATTGACCTACAAGTTGAAATTTGAATTGTGAAATTGTTTGGTGACCGGAGATAAGCATATGTCATTGAGCATTCTCAAACTTGACGGAGAAAAATAGTAAGAAAAAAAAAAACTTGAGCTTAACGAGCCTTATTAAGTAATTTGATTGATATCTTAGTTTAACGAGCCTTATTAAGTAATTTGATTGATATCTTAGTCAAACCTCTACTTTAAGTTTATATGTTTGGCATAACTCAAAAAATCACTGGTATGGCCTATGTGGATGTTGATTTTTTACTCTCTACATTTGATGTTGTGACTATTGGGAGATCTTCTAAATTTTCTATTATTAAGTGACACAACAAAACTGATTTTACTAAAAGAAAATAATGATCCACCTTTCTTTTCACAAAATTCTTGCATCCTCTCTCTCTCCCTCTCTCTCTCTCTCTGGGGAACGCCTCATGTTCAGAATTTATGATTCATAATGGAATATTAAGTTGCTTTTTTTGTTTTGTTTTTTTGGGTGATGCTGTTGCCAGTTTTGGGCCGGTATTTTTAAATCCAACTTGTTGCTATTTTTGATCAACAGGTCTCGGGAAAATGAGGAAGTCCTGTAAGTGAAATGGGAAAGAAAGCATTCCTAGTTCTGCACCAGCTTTCCGAATGTCTTTTAGGTGGTGGATAACCTTTTCGTGGGCTGTTACTCCTTGCAGTTGTATCGTATCAGAGTCCTGATCATTCTTCTTTGTTTTGGTTTGTGTGTTGACTGCTCTAATGGGTTGCTCTCTGCCCTGCATATTCTCTTTCCATTACCATTTTCCCTCTTTTGTGATGTGTTTTTGGAAGAGATTGTGGGAATGTAATCATATGTAACGCTGTTTTCTTTCCAACTACAACTGTTTGTGGATGTTTTTAAGAAGGATAGCTAGCTAAATATCACTGTTTGCCACTCTCACAAATGTATGGAGAAAGCCTGTCATGACACGGGGCATCATTATTCAACAAGGAGTGTTTGGAAGAGCTAGAGCTATTAGTTTTTAACTTTCTGTTAATATTTATAGCTACAAGTTATAATTTATTTCAAATACTTATAATTTCTATTACAAGATATAATTACTTTGTTTTTTATTTGAGTTAGAAGTTATAATCTTTATCAAACACTTGCAATTTTTATTTACAAGTTACAATTTATAAGTTAGTAATCTCAAACACCACATAAGGCATTATAAATATCACTGTGTAGATGTGGTATTAGTAGAAATAGTTGAATTTGGTAGTTACGTTTAAATTGTGGAATTGTCTGATGTTCTGCTATTGAAAGGTAATTGTGTTAATAATGAGGTGATGTGGTATTGCCGTTATATTGGAATTTAAATTTTTACCTACAATCATAAAACTGGAAGACGATGATGGAGAAAGCATGTTGGGCCATCAAACTAACCAAAGCTTGAGCTCTTATCGTCACTTTATAATTACGACCTCTAATTTGGTTCGTTCCATTGTTCTGTTATTTTCCTCTCCAAGTTCGCTCAGCTTACTCTCGACCTCGTGCGCACTTTGATTGCGCAAGAGATGCTCTTTGTTTCTACTTTTAACGCTGTTTCGTTAAAAAGCATTTGTTTGTTTTGGTTTTTGGCGCAATTGAAAACTGAAGTTAACGAAGTAGTTTTTTTTTTTCTCTTTTTTTATTTTTTAATAAAAAATTGTTTCGCCTCTTTTGGAAGTTGGAAAAGAAGATAGACAGTAATATCAGTTTTTTCAATCTGATGAGGCATAATACTTTTAATTCCAATATTACTGTGGACAGACTAATGTCACCGTATCTACCACCAACTATATTGCCAATACTACCACCACCCTGTCACCTTTTCGAGTTCAATATGTTAAATCTGCGGGTTTTATGTGGCTCATTAGATATTACATATTTTATTTGTATTTGAATTTTACAAATTATTGAGAAGCTAATTAGGTATACCACTCATCTTATCTAATTGAATTTAAATTGGAAAAAAACTCTTTTATGATAAACGGGAAACTGTTGATGGATGAAAATCCATTTAACATAAAAATTCATAAAATATAGAATATTTATATTTTATGAATATCAAGTTTTCATCAATTTAATATATGATTATTCTAAAGGATTAGAAACAGAGCGAATAAACTGAGTTAAGAATTTAGGAATTCAAGTACGGGTTTTATTTATTTGGATAATCAAATATCAATGGCGCTAAAGATATATTAATGTTTTTTTTTTGAAATGTATTAGATTCAAGATCTTGTAAGTTAAATATTTCTCATAATATTATTATGGAAAAAGTACATTATTTTTCCAATAGTCAGTAATCAGAGTATGGTTTTTTGAATCAATACATCTTAGAAAAATATTGTGTATCTTTGTTTTACAAAACAAAGAACGAAATACCCTATTGATTCTGCTAGCACTTCTCTGTTTTGATAAATCGCATCTGTAATAATTCCGAAATTATATTGTTGTAACTAAGGTCTCTCAATGTTTGCTGATACGTAGGATGTAAATGCATTCGACCAACACACACACACACACACACACACACATATATATATATATATATATATATATATGTGTGTGTGTGTGTGTGTGTGTGTGTGCTGTAAATTTGATGGCATAATCAGAACTAACTTGATTGGTTCAACCTTGATGATCCCGAACAGAAATATACACCGAATTCCTAATTGTTGAATTCACTGGATGCTGCACGTGATGTTCCCGAACTCTTGCTAGATGAAGAATACCGTTGGTGCTTTCCGGTCAGGTTTGATCGGGAAGCATTCCAACGTTCAAGTTAGATTTCTCTCAGAGATGTTTCTGATCAAGAACTGGGTTGGAATTGTGTACCTAGGGCCTTGCAGTGCCTATTCTTATATAAGGGTGAAAACCAAGGAGGCTGATTCCTTTTGGGACTCTGCCTCTTATCCCTGAATTATCAGGGATTTTGCCTTATCTTTGGACAATCCTAATTGCCTCAAGATGTCGATCTTCCATCTCCCGAACTGTCGTAATGGGGACGTAGTATTCCTGGATTATCTCTTAGCCCAGGGCTTATTGGATTGGCTGTACTGTGGGATGTTCGTCCTTGGCTGGCCTAAACTAATTATCGACCGGCCTGTCTAATTGGGTTAAGCTAATTGCGGGTTAGCCTTACTGGGTAGGCACAGGCATTGTCTACTTTGGGTTGGGCTCCCAGTTTATTATTTTCTCCGCCTCCAATTGCTCCTAGCTGTAATCTTCATTTGGCTGAAGAGCTCAATGAGGAGTTAGAGCTTTTTGTGGTTTATTTGTTCGACGCGTATGTCTAGGTTGAGAGTTCGCGTGCGCTCCTTTATTCGGGGCATATTTGTTTGGTGCTTGATTGCTGCTTCAGAGAATATGAGACAACTCACCTCGAGCCCCTCAATGGTGACGTGAGGGGTTGTGAGTGGTGTATGGTGGGACAGGCGTCGCCTTGGTAATCCGTGGCATCGCTTCAAACGTACGGCACATTAAATGGCGCCTGCCATTTGAAACGATGGGTATAAAAACCCATCGTGAACATTTTTCTTCCTTTTGCACCAATGCTCAAAACTTTCTCTAATATCCCTTGCATTTTTCGGCAAGCTCACTCAGAATCTGGCAATTAAACCCAGAAACCAGCATCGTCCTCATCCAGACCTTGTTTGTAAGCTTCATTTTCCATTTTCGCTGCCTAGTCCGTTGGTTTGAGGTGTGTTTGCCCTCTTCTTTCTCTTCCTCTCTCTTCTATACATTTAAAAAAAAAAAAGGCAAACTGAGAAAACTGGTGTTGACGTTGACTGCTATGGAAGCTTTCCAGCGTCGATATCAGATTCCAAACGACATTGGCCTTACCTTGGCCAATCTCGGAGATTTGCACGAAGGGAACTGGGAACAACTTTCCCTTCCATTGGTTGCCATAGTGGAAGGGGGAGGTCAGTCCCTAATTCATCCCCTACTTTGCCGAGTTCTTTAGCATTACCGGGTTAGCCCCATGCAAGTTTTCTCTAATATTTTTAGAGTGGTCATGAGGGTAGTAGAACTGAACCGAATCGTGGGCACCAATCTTAGTGTTTGGGAAATCATGTACTGCCACAATATGGTTTGCCATTCGACTGACTCTTATTATCTCAAAGTTAAGAGGGTAGCTAAAAAGTTTGTGATCGAACTATCGGACTTTGGTAAAGACATAGACGATGATTTTGTCTATGTGACTGGAAACTTCGAGTTCGGTCCCGGAGAAGTGCCAGACATCTTCACTGTTCCTCAGAAGGACGACCTTCGCCTCGGTAGTTCCATTCACCAACTGTTTGTCTATATACCTTGCTTAAAATCAGTATTCTTTTATTATGTGTTCTCATGTTTTCCCTTGTTCGGTGTAGGTGCTATCACAAATAGTAGAGCTCGGGGTCCTCTGCTCGAAGTTCATCTTGTCAACTTGGAGAAAGTTTAGGCTTATAAGGGCCTTCCTGAACAAAGAGAGCTAGGGCATGCGGCGCATATTCTCCTAAAATACATTTTGACGTACCAGAGTTTTATTAGACCGAGCACCGCAAGAGTTCGGGTCGCTGTTGCTATTGCACCCATTAAAGTGATCGAAGCTATTGTGTTGCCATTCACCCAAGCTGAGGGTCAAGTGACCGTAGCTCAATCCCCACTCGTGTCAAACCAACTCGAGCCTTCATCACCCGGGTATACTATCTCCATTTCTTTCTCATCTTCTACAAATTCTTCTGACTTGGCCGACATTGCTAAGATGGCCAAGTGACAAGCCCCTGCTGCCGACCTGTTGGAGTTCCTGACTGTCAAGGGCTCCAATAAGAAAGTAACCATCACCACCTACGGGTGCTTTGGTCTTGCGGGATGCACTAGATATCTATTGTTTTTAGAAAAGTATTATTTTTTTTTCAAGACAAGAAAATCCAAGATATCTGAACATTATTTTTAGAAAAATAGAGTTGCCACTTGATTTTTGAGAAAAATCAAGAAACATAAAAAGAAGGTTGCGGGTCTTTTAAAAATGTAACCAGAGAAAAAGAGGATTCGGGGGCTAAGGTACGAAATAAAAAGGTGTTAGGCACCCTTTTCGCCTAACCGTGAGGTTGACCTCTACTTTGTTAATATGGATTCTTGTTGTAAACTTTTTAAAAGTGACATATACAGAACATGAGGTTGAAGGGTGTTCAGACAAAAGCAAGCAACGAAAAAAATCCGAACTTTGATTCCTAGGGTCATGTAACTTGGTTGTTATTTCTAAATATGACACACATATCATTTGAGAAAAGAAAAGCAAAAAACATGCGAATAAGCGACAAAATGAATAAATGGGGACCTAAAAGTCATGCAACAATGTTTCTAACTCTAACATGTTGCGAATAGGCTATATGAGAAAAATAGAGAAGGCTCAAGCACTATTTTAAACTACTGGATATACATAAAATATTAATGGTTGTAGCAACCAATGTTGCGGCCATGACAAAAAAAGTCACAAAACATGCGGCCGTGATAAATATAAGGTTACCGCGAAGAACATAATGAAAAATCTCACGGCCGTGACATAAAAGTCGCGCCCATGGTTTTAGGGGTCCAAACAGGGTATAAACATTGTACAAGACTTAAAATAGGTTCAAATGAATAGGATATACAAGATAGAGACCATAACCCATTCGTTCTAGGCTAAATCTACCATCTTCCATCTTCTACAGAAGCAATATCTCTAAAACAGAATGTACAAGATATCAAAATGAACAATAAAATACTTAAAACACATTTTAATGTCACTGGCCTAAAACATCCTCACGGCCGTAGCAAGCGCATATGGCGACCGTGACAAACATGGAAATAAAAGCTACGATCGTGAACAATAACCAGCGGCCGTTACTATGAGTTTAATAAAACACATGGCCGTGACATTGTAAGGTCATGGCCATCATGTTTTTATAACTACTGAATACATAAGAATGAAGGTATATAGAGTGAAGATCACAGCCCATTTAATCTTGGAAAGATCTACCAATCGTTACCCAACAAGAAGATAAACTGAGGTCTAGAAAAGAGAATATGCTAAGCAGAGTAAGAAAAAGGGAGAAAACCTTGAAACAAATGAATATCAGAGAGTATTGGAAAGGGTTTTCATGTTTTTAGCCTCTAAACAGATGTTACAGTCGTAACAATAGAATATTGTGGCCGCGAGTAAATAAAGCACAAATATATCGGTCATGTACATAAAGTTCACGGCAGTGACTATAAGTTTAACAAAACATATGCTATGACATTCGAAGGTTATGGCTTCCATGTTCTAAAACCTTTGAAAAATTTTGAAGTGCTCAGTGTGTTTGTGAGCATTGAAACAAAATAAAAATGACTATAATATACGAAATAGAGAGCTACGAATATACTGTTTATAATGAAAATTTGAAGAAATAATGCTTAGATCAAAATAAATGATGAATAAATGATAAAAACAATGAAAACCTTATCCATGACACTCTTGGGGGAAGAACATGAGGGCTTATACAAGAGTCATGGTCCCTAAGGTTACTTCGTGTGAATTTCCACCTCGAACCCTCGGGGGTGAGAATGGACTATCTCCAAGCCAATACGAGCTCTACGAACTCCTTCAATGCAAGAAAGACCACAAATAAGGCTCGAGAAGTGTAGAATGAATGGGAGAATATTGGGTGGGGTTGTATTTGGGTAGAGTTTGAATCTCCAGGTTCTTCCTCCCTTATTCTGCTTGGAAACGTCGCCTATTTATAGGCAAGATGAGCAACACAGACCCCTTTTATAATGCTACCATATGTCCAAAAAGGGATAATAGTGATGACCGCTACCTTTCACTTTTCCACAGTGATGGCCGCTACCTTTATGGTGATGAAAAGGAAAGCCACGACTTTCACAAGTCGCAGCTAGGATAAAAAGATGCGACCGTGACAAATGAAGTCACGGCCTGGTTTAGGATTTGCAAAAAGGTCACGGCCATGACATAAAAGTCACGGACTGGATGTTATTTAGAGGTTTTCTTGGGTTTTGAGCCATATTCGTGATTTTATTTGCTTGGGAGTATCTTTGAGCATGATTCTCATAGTTTCGTCTGTAACGCCTCGTCCTCCGGGCACGTCGAGACATACATAAGTAGAGATAAGGGGAATAGTCTAGCCATTCATTCATATTGACATATCATAAATATTACATCATTAAGAGTTTTGAACTGATAAAAAATATATAGCATTTACAGTTTTGCAAAAGATTAACAAAATCTTACAATGAGCACGTGGAAACTGAACAAAAAGAACAAAAGGTGAAAATACAATTCTTTAGTTAGCATTGTTGGGGTTTGCTGGCTCCTATCACTCACCCTGTTCTTTAATTTTTGTCTTCTTCTTCGGGGGCGACTTCCTCTAAGAACTCCTCCTCCTCACCTATGGAACGAATGCCATGAATTAAAGTCTAGAAGAAAACTCTCCAAACTCTGTAACCAATCTCACGGAACAAACTCACTACAACGCATTTCATACAATACTTAAAGCAATTATAAATCAAGGAGACAAGTAAAGAAATAAATATAGTAGACAGATAAGTATTAAAGAACAAATTATGCAGGTAATGAAGAGTGCAATGCAAATGCGTTTGCTCAACCCGATTATAAATCAACAAATTGAATTTCGAGTGGTACCATAACATTTTCGTACTTAGGCTCCCATACACCAACGTTCCCAATCATGGCGGTGTATAGTGGGCTTTCGGCTCAAGACGTGGCACGGCTTAGGATGTAATACGGCTCAGGAATTACATGGCCCAAAGTCAATCATACCCAACACAATAATTCGAATGGTACCATTACGTTCCCATATATTAGGTTCCCGTATGTCAGCGTTCTCAATCACTGCGGCCTATCGTGGCAGTTCGATTTAAGACGTGATACGGCTCAGGACGCAACACGGCTTAGGACGTATATGGAGTTCGGTTGGGGCTTGTTTGGGAGACTCAAAAGCTTATTTTGCATTAATTTGCGATTTAAATTAGATATTGGTACCAATCTGTGCAAGAAAACGCTTTAAAAATTTATTTGGTGTATCTTTTTGGTGTCTCTACCCACAACAACATGCTATTTTAGTAAGTTTATGATTACTTTAGTAATCTCATGAATTATCATCATTTTTATAGTAATTAATTAAATAGGTGTAGGCCTTCAAGTCAAATTAAGCTAGTTTGACAAGAATTGTCTTTTTGACTTATTTTAGTGTAAGAACTTTAATAATGATTTGTTTTTTTTTTTTGGGTCTATAACATTATATTAGTATGTATATTACTTGTTTAAAAAATCTTGAAATTATAATAATGCTTGATTTGTACAATTGTAATTTTTGAGCTTAAAAATTGCTAAAAGTTACTTTTTGGGCACATATCCCAATATGGCCGGTCACTAGGGGTATTGTTATCATTTTTTGATGTTATTTTATTTTTGGTTACTTAATTATAATTAAATATCTGATTTAGAGTGCCCATGTGACAAATTTTGAGTTTTAAAAGCTTTTTACTGTACTAGGGGTAAAATAGTTATTTTATCATAATTATGAGAAATTTTAATTTTTAATCTAATATTTCATGTTATTTACTTAATTTAGGATGTTGGGAGTCTTCTATGAGTATTAGGGTTTTGCTGATTGAGTATTAGGTCTTTTTAGGGTTTTCGAACTGAATTAGGGGTTTGGGTTAAGTTAGGATTTTCATCCTTCTAGCGATCTAAGATCTCATTGGCTAATTGTCGTTAATACTATGGTTTGGGCTGGGTCTTTACACGGGTCATTACCAACCGGGTCGTTACAACCTACCTCCCTTAAACAAATTTCGTCCCCAAAATTTTGTCCCGTACTTCATCGTGTGAAAGGCTGGGGATGATTTACTTGCAAAATTTCTCTTCAAACATGGGCCCTTGTTTACTTGAGTTGTTCTTTATTGAGGGTGCGGATAGGGTCAGGCTTATACGTTCAGTACCTGGAGTAATGGTTGCTTTGTCTTGCCAAAACTTTAAACCGATTGCTACAACAACTTTAAAATGTAACGTTGCATACCTTTGTCATGGGGTTGTTGACTAGCGACGCGTTTGCCTAAAGCCTTATCCTACAAGCGTCCCCTCTCTCATAATGATGTAACAAATCTAAACTAATATACATTCTCGAGTTGCGAATACGAGCGTACCTCTAATCATCGACAAAAGGCCTGACAGCTTGGATTTGTTATTGGTGCCCTTCCAGTTGAGGTTGAGGTTGTTTCCACTACTGCGGTTGATTTTCCCAGTTCCCCTGTTCTAGCTATGGACATTGTGACTTTTTGTGCCCGGGTTGATCGCAGTCATAACAGAGCCTTACTTTTGTAGGTTGACCCCTTGCTTGCCTTGGTCAATCAGCCGGGTGGTACAGCTTTTTGGGAACAAATTCCCTATTGTTCCTCAGTGGTCCTCCTTGACTAGTACTCTCTTTTCTCTGACTTCAAATCTTTCTAGAGTCGACCAAGTTCATTTTTGCTAATAGGGCTGCTTGTACTACTTGAGTATAAGTCGGAAGCTGTAAGTAGATGACTCTAGTTCTAATAGAGGGTTCTAGACCCCACTCGACCTTTTGTGCCCTTGATTCTTCGTTAGGTATGATGGTCGCAGAAAATTAGCTCAACTCTTTGAAGTGGTTAACGTACTGGGTTATTGACATAGATCTTTGTTTTAGCTTAAGAAATTCTCTAACTTGTCCTTATTGAAAGGGAGCTAGGAAGTACTTTTCTAAAAATAATTCTTCAAATTGATTCCAGGTCAGAGCTTCTACATCTTGGGTGTTATCAATCATAGATCACTAGTAGTCGGCCTCTCCTTTCAATAGGTGTGCCGCTAGAGCTACTCGATCAGCATTGGTCTGCACTGCCATAGAGTTAAATAACTTCTTGACAGCTCTAAGCCATTCTTCGGCTACTCTCGGTTCAGTTCCTCCCTTGAATGTAGGGGCTTGCTATTTTTCAAGTTCTAATAAGAACCATGCCTTATCTCAGATGTGAGGGCGGTTAACGCTGGTGGCAAGCTCACGCAAGACCTAGGCTAACCCTGGTGTTTCTTCATCTATAGGTCCATCTTCTAACTGTTGATGGTTAGGTCGTCTACCTGCCATTAGAATAGGTGTGGATAAAACCATCAGATATTGACCGCATAGTTCCATGTTACTTCTAAGTTCCGTAGCATTTCCATTGCACTTCCACGTGCCACACTCCTGCGGGTCCTATGCAAGCTTTATCAGTGATGGCGATAGGAACCTTAGTGTAGGTCTCCATTAGAGTTATTGTATGAGCTCCTACTTAGCAGTTCTTGTAGTCGGGGTTATTGATCTTCGAAACACATTAAGCGCGGATGTTGGCAGACATTCTGTGCTATAACTCCAGGTAGAGATCTGTTTTGCGACTTGATGATGAGCTAGGTGGTTCTTTTGAAGATGTGCACGATCCGAGTTTCTCGTGAAAGAGCTAAACTCTAATAACTATTGTTTCTCATTGATCTTGGTCTTAGGAGAGGCGACCTGGGGTGGCGAGTGGTCAAGCGTTTAGCCGAGAATTTTGAATGATGTAGTAGATTACATGAAATGTGGCTAGGGGTTAGAAAGGCTTAGGGAAGGTGAACAAGTCCTTCACCGAGATTCAAGGGAAGATTCCCAAATGGTTCAGAAGATTAGTTGGATGAGGTCATATGATCAAAGTTAAGGCAGTCACCGTTGACACAAATTGAGTGGTCATTTGGGATTCAAATGTAGGTGAAACAAGAAAAAGACAGTGAAAAATACTTAAAAAAATGTTCGCGAAACTAATCTAGTACAATTAGATTATGATAAAAGAGATTTTAAGCAATAGGCAATCAAACTAGATATTTGCCTTGAAGTTACGGCAGCCTAACGTACTTCAATTCAAGTATCCAAGTCTACTTCCCTGGTAAAGATTTCTAGAGTGTACGAAGAATTCACAAAATTGCTGCAATAGATTGTGGTTTCAGAATCGAGAGAAAATGAACGATGGAAAATTTTTTTATCAACGTCAAATGTTTGGAATGGGTAATTAACAAAGAATTGGTATCGAGTTCTACAGAAGAAGAGTTAGTTCAAGGATGATGGCTTGAATTAGAGGAGAATCAAATGCGAATACCGGTCATTATCGAGGCATGAAAAGTTAAGGACAAAGGTATTTTCTTAGATTGAATTTCTGATAGGATTATCAACAGGATTTGGGAGCATAAGAGTTATCGATGAACGACACTTGACGTTACCGTTGAGGACTGATGATATAAGAAGGAAGGATACACAAAGAACTTCAAATAGGTACAAAATTTAACAGAAAGGCTTGGGGTAAACGAGAAAGGAACTTATAAGGATGAAGTTGCATGGTTCTAATGATGGCTTTCGAGGTGATATCTGAAACTTCTCCTACTGAATACTCTTATCTACCGCCTTAAAATAAGACAACTCGTTGCATAAACCTCTGGTTTTCAATCTTGATGCTCTTACTCATCCTTTGCATGTAGATTCCCTATAGCTTCTGATCCCACTAACGTCCTAACATGACTCGCTATAAGACTTAGACGCAACAGATTTTAGTTCTTATAATGTATAGTTGATAATAGTAATTAATACACTACATCCTACAGAGCTTCAACGTGACAGAGTGCATGGTTTTCCATAACCCAATGCGTGAAGGTTCACTAAACCTAGGCTCTGATACCATTTGTGGCACCCCATTTTCTGAGCATGCTGGGACATACATAAGTATAGATAAGGAGAATATTCTAGCCATTTATTTATATTTATATATCATAAATATTACATCATTAAGAGTTTTAAACTGATCAAAAATACATAACGTTTACAGTTTCGCAAAAGATTAACAAAATCTTACAATGAACACGTGGAAACTAAACAAAAAGAACAAAAGGTGAAAATACAATTCTTCAATTAGCATTGTTGGGGTCCACTGGCTCCTGCCACTCACCTTGTTTTTCAATTTTCATCTTCTTCTTCGGGGGCGACTTCCTCCAAGAACTCCTCCTTCTCACCTGCGGCACAAATGCCATGAGTCAAAACCTAGGAGAAAACTCTCCAAACTCTTTAGCCAATCTCACAGAATAAACTCACCACAATGCATTTCATACAACACTTAAAGCCTTTATAAATCAAGGAGACATGCAAAGATATAAATACAGTAGATAGATAAGTATTAAACAACAAATTATGCAGGTAATGAAGAGTGCAATGCAAATGTGTTTGCCCAACCCGATTATAAATCAACCAATCGAATTTTGAGTGGTACCATTACGTTCCCGTACATTAGGCTCCCATACACCAACGTTCCCGATCACGGCGGCGGATAGCGGGCATTCGGCTCAAGACGTGGCACGACTTAGGAGGAATAAGGCTCAGGAGGTACATGACCCAAAGTCAATCATACCCAACACAATAATTCGAATGGCACCATTATGTTTTCGTACATTAGGTTCCCGTACATCAGCATTCCCGATCACTGCGGCCTATAGTGGCAGTTTGGCTCAAGACGTGATACGACTTAGGACATAACATGACTCAGGACATATATGGCCCATTTTCAACACCCCCATCAACTAGGACTCACTAATCAAGATAACGAGGTCTACCTTCTCCTACATCAACCATATCAAGATACAACTCAAAAATATACAAGAGATAACCCACACGATGTCTTTAGTGCCATAATCACAATACTCATGGTATAACAACTTATATTCTGACGTACAACTAACAATGGCATTATATGCAACTAAACATGGATAATTGTACAACTAACATAGCATAAGGTACAAATCTTTAAAGCACAAGGTACAACTCACTAAAGCACTAAGTACAAGCATATGAAGCATAAGTCACAATTCTCAAGACATGGTTCAAACTTAGCGGCATGGATTCTAATCATCAAATAATCATTCTAATACACTAATCATATACTAATCATTCAATATAATTTAATTAAAGCCTATGGTTCAAGTTTCACAATAAAACATGTCACTACACACTTAACAATTTAAGGGTAAATATTTAAGTGTCAATTTAAAAAGCATAATAGTGTTTTGAGCTACTTAGGCAAGGAATTAAGTTCTAATTTTTGGACACCATTTAGATAAAAGTAATTTCTACAACTTTTATGTTTAACACTAAGGTTAGACCCTAAGGTAAATAGGACATTTGTTTCATTTAAGAGAAAACGGTTCAGCACTTTATACAGAAAAGTATAGAAATTGGGCCTCAATTGGTCTCGATTTTCGGCTATCAAATCAAGGGCTTTGAGTCTGATTGTTGGATAGGTTCTGGCTTAATGTGTCCCCTACAAGTTTCATGTTTAGTGTTAAGGGTAGTTATGTGGAACAAGTTAGAGAATTTGGCCATTTTATAAAATGGGTTGAGTCAGCTATAAAAGGTTTAGCAGAACCTAGTTACAATAGAGAACGCACAAACAATTTAGGGGACCATCCGTAGGTATCTGGGTCTAATTGTTGGTCCATAAATAGGTCAATATGGTATCTACACTTTTCATGAAAACCACGTTTGGATTTGATCACGAAAAACATGGGTTTTTGGTCATGCAAAACATGTGGCAGAGAGCTCTATCACTCACAGATTTATAATAGTGAGTTTTAGGTGTCTTTTAACCTACGAAATCTCCATACACTAGGCTAAGTTTTGGTGTACAGAAAGATATACATGCTGTCTACAAATCGTATGTTTTGACCTAAGCTTGGTTCTCATTCTAACCTAAGGTTTGTATGTCTTCAATTCAAGGTGGTCAAAAAATGGCACTCTTTAGCAAAATTGATATATCTTGAGTTCTAATTAATGAAATCACTTCAAACCAATTTTGCATGAAAGATAACTTCAAAATCTAGGTTTATACATAAAAATCATACTTAGATCATGTTTCTACAATTAGTTATGATAAATCAAATTTTGGGGTAGAAAGGAAAAATAGTGTAAAAATCAGGTTAGGGTTTTGTGTTCTAGCTCATGTTGTGTCCAGATTTGGTTTCATTTCTTTGCAAGCATGTATTTAAGACTAACATATATTTGCTCCAACACTTTTAAAAGCTACACAACCCATGGATACAAACATGTAAGTTCATTCTTTACAATAAAAACCATGAAAAATCCTAGTTTTCTTGCTGCAATGGCTTTTTAATCCATTTTTTGGTTCTTATTTTTACATGTGTGTACGAAGATGAGTTGATGGAGCTTTAAGGTGATATTAGACAGAAAATTTAGAGATTTTACTTACCTTAAAAGAGTAGATGATGGTGGATGGTGGACTAGGGTTTAGCTGTATCGAATCTTCTTGTTCTTCCTTAGCTCATTCTTCTTTCCTCTCCTTTTTTCTTCCTCCCCTTTCTCTCAACCTTGGAAGAACACTTAAGAACTTAAGAAATCTAATTTCTCTCCCCCCTCTTGACCAAAAATATGAAGAGGAGAATGGGGGTTTAGGTTATGCTTTATAGGGAAAATTGGTAGTGGGAATAATTATGAATGTGTATGCCTGTGTTTGATTTTTTGAATTTCTCATTGGTTGCATGGGGTGGTGTGATATCATGGTATCCCACATCGGAAAGGGAGAGGGAGTTCCTAGGCCATAAAGAAAAAACATTGGACCTTTATATCCAACGAGCCCTTTTCCTAAGTGGTAGAGACCCTAGCAGAACTCCGCAGATAAGCGTACTTACGCTAGAGCAATGCAAGGATGGGTGATCCTCTGGGAAGAACAAAACCATGAGGGCTTTACCCAAAGCGAACAATATCATTGCCATGTAAAGGGTCGGGGTGTTACAGATGGTATCAGAGCCAACTCTCCTCACCACCGAGTCGGGCCCCTGCCGTCTTGCATGACATGTGAACGGGCTATTGAGTGGGTAGGTCGATAAGGACTGGAAGGTTATCGAAGCTGGCAGGTTACTGCACGGGAATGTGCAGCCCTAAGGGGGGTGGATTACGATATCCTAGTATCCTACATCGAAAAGGGAGATGGAGTTCCTAGGCTATAAAGAAAAAACCTTGGACCTTTATATTCAAATAGGCATTCTCTCAAGTGGTAAAGACTCTAGCAGAACTCCACAGTTAAGCGTGCTTATGCTAGAGCAATGCAAGGATGGGAGACCCCATGGAAAGAATAAAACCGTGAGGGCTTTGCCCAAAGTGGACAATATCATTGCCATGTGAAGGGTCGGGGTGTTACAGGTGGCCATGGTCATTTTAAGAAATTTGGTTTTAGATTTGGCAGGTGGGAGTTTTGCAGGGGCTTTTTTGGGAGAATTAAAAGATTATTTTGCATTATTTTGGGGTTTAAATTAGGTGTTGGTACCAATTTATGCAAGAAAATGCTTTAAAAATTAATTTGGTGTATCTTTTTAGTGTCTCTATCCACTAAAACATGTTATTTTAGTAAGTTTATGATTACTTTAGTATTCCCATGAATTATCATAACTTTTATAGTAATTGATTAAATAGGTGTAGGCCTTTAAGTCAAATTAAGTTAGTTTGACAAGAATTATCTTTTTGACTTATTTAGTTTGTAAGAACTTTAATAATGATTTGTTTTCTTTTGTTGGTCTATAATATTATATAAGTATGTATATTACTTGTTTAAAAAGTCTTGAATTATAATAATGTTTGATTTGTACAACTTTTTCTCATTTTTGAGTTTAAAAATGATAAAAAGTCACTTTTTGGGCACATATCCCAATATGATCCGCCACTAGGGGTATTTCTATCATTTTTGATGTTATTTTGTCTTTTGTTACTTAATTGTATTTAAATATCTGATTTAGGGTGCCTATGTGTCAAATTTTGAGTTTTTAAGACTTTTTGCTGTACTAGGGACAAAATCATTTTACCTTAATTATGATAAATTTTGATTTTTAATCTAATATTTCATGTTATTTACTTAATTTAGGATGTTGGGAGTCTTCTATGAGTATTAGGATTTTACCTTTTGAGTATTAAGTCTTTTTAGGGTTTTTGAATCGAATTAGGATTACGTGTTAAGTTAGGGTTTTGATCTTTCTAACGACCTAAGATGTCCTTGGTTAACTTTCATTAATACTATAATTTGGAATGGGTCTTTACATAGGTCATTACCAATTAGGTTGTTACAACTAGGGTCCGAATCGGGTCGTTACATTGTCATTGGAGCACATTTGAGACGGGTGTCTAAGATTTGGCTTGGTCAGATTGGGGTGTCTACAGTTGCCCCTCTTTGACAGTGCTTGCAATAACTCATGGTGAAAGTAAATGTCAAAACTCTAGAGACAAACCAATTGAAAGAGCCTCCAATCTTAAGCACAAACAAAACACGCAGAAAAGCGTGGTCGAACCCGAATTTCCATCGAGCTTCCTACGTACCCCTATTGCAAAGGATCAGACCAGTCGTAGTTTGTGAGGCAATGCATATGATGCAAACAGGCTAATCATGATGCATAGTAGGTACAACACGATGTAAACAGGTGCAATGTAAGAAAGTTTAATGTCACAACATGGACTAAAGAATCAAAGATCAGTTTTAGGTTGTAAAAGGGCCGATGAGTTAGTTTAAGGTCATGAGAAGGACCGATGAGTCATTTTTAAGGTCATGAGGAGGATCGAAGTCAATTTAAGGTCGTGAGGAGGATCAAATTCTTTTAAGAGCAATTTTTAGGTCATGCGAGGACTTGTGAGTCAATTTAAGATCATGAGGAGGATCGAGCCGATAAAGGGGCATTTTAAGGTCTTGCGGGGACCGATAAGTCAGTTTAAGGTCATGAGAAGGACCGAAGATGCTAGGAGAAATTTTAGGTCATGACGAGGATCGACAGATCATTTTAAGGTCATGAGGACCGTAGATGCTAGAGGTAATTTTAGGTCATGCGGGGACCAATAAGTCAGTTTAAGGTTATGAGGAGGACCGAAGATGCTAGGGGTAGTTTTAGGTCATGTGGGGACCGACGGATCATTTTAAGGTCATGAGGAGGACCAAAGATGCTAGGGTCAATTTTAGGTTATGCGGGGACCGATAAGTCAGTTTAAGGTTATGAGGAGGATCGAAGATACTAGGGGCAGTTTTAGGTCATGCGCCGATAAGTTAGTTTAAGGTCATGAGGATGACTGAAGATGCTAGGGGCAGTTTTAGGTCATGCGGGGACCAATAAGTCACTTTAAGGTCCTCCTAATGCTAGGGGCAGTTTTAGGTCACGCGGGGACTGGTATATCAGTTTAAAGTCATGAGGAGGACCAAAGGGGCAAACTTATCAGTTTTAGGTTGTGACAAGGAGTGAGGATGCAAACTTATCAATTTTGGGTCATGATGAGGATCGGGGTTTTCAAAGGGGCATTCAGAACATAAAGAAAGGCTAAAGAAGTTTTTGATTAGTTTAAGACTCACACGAGGGTAGCTCAAAGGTCTATAAAGGTGGTGGCATAAAAACATGGCGGCCATTACTTTTGGACGTGACGATCATTACTTTTGGACGTGGTGGCCTACACTATTGTGCCCTAGGGATGTGGTGGCCTCCATATAAAGTTCACGGCCAGAAGAAATGTTTGAATAAATCTTGCGGTCGTGGAAAAGAAAAGTTCTGGCATGGGTTAAGTTGTTACGACCGTTAGTTTTAGAGTTTTCGAACCTCACGGCCGCGAGGTCGATGACAGAACATAAGTTCTGTGATAGTTAAAAAAAAAACATTCGCGTCGCCAGGTCGATGACATAACATAAGTTCTGTGATAGTTCGAAAAAAACATTTGCGCGACTTGAAGCTTCCTCTTTTCTCTCATTTCTCACTCTCTCGACTCTCTCTCACACTCTCTTTCTCTCTCTCTCACACACACACACTCTCTTGCTCTCTCTCTCTCTCTCCCGAATCACTTAGTTCTCGGCTATAATGTTTTTGGTCTCATTTATATCTGTGGTGTTTTCGGCGGTGGTGGGCACTGGTTTTGGGTTTAGTTTCATTGGTGAGGAGGTGGTCAGCGCCAGTGGAGGAGGTGGTGATGGTGGTGCAACACCGGGCGGCGGCAACGGTGTGGTCGCGTTTGGCGATGACAACATAGAGGGTGGTGGTGTTCGCAAGATGCCGGAGGTCTTTGATCCCGAGACCTACTACTCGGTGAATCACCGGCTACGGAGGCCGGCCATGAAGTGCTTCATCATCCCCAACGTGATTGCGGAGCGAGAGATCCTCCTACGGTGTCGTGATGATCACCTATCGTCCCGGAACCTTAGGGTAAGCTGAGGTTTTGATTTCTTTCTTTATTTCATTGGTTGACTTTTATTTTAGATATTGATCACATTTGAACTTAAATATTGAATGTCATTGGATGATTGAATATTTAAATTGAAACAGATGTTTTGATTAAATTAATTTGGAGTTCGGGATTGAGATTTGAATTCGGATTAGGTTGGGTTTGATTTTGAAATGCAATTGATTGAATAGTAGGTGATGGAGTCGAATCGGGTTGAAGTTGAGTTAAGTTAAGTTTAGAATGGATTTGTTCGAGAGTTTTGGTTAGAACATAATTTTGGTTGAATGGACCAATTTTGAATTTTCGAGAGTAAATTTGGGATGGGTTCAAGGCGGATTAAGGGCTATGTTGAAAGAAAATTGAATTTTGAACTTTCTGAATTTGAATCGAGTCGGTGGATTATTTGAGTTTTGCGTTGGGTCGAGTTTTTTTTTTTTGAACTTTGAATTTTGAACGGGGTTGAATTCAAATTTCGTGAAACAATGTCAATAAGTTTAGATTGAATTTCAAAATTGAGTCGACAATAGTAGTGAAGTCGGATTTTTGTTGGACTTGAAGTTGAATCCTAGCGAATTGGTTCTGATCGAATTGAGTCGTTATTGGTTTTGAAATGGGGGTAAGATCTTGGATAAAAATGAAACTAGTGAGATTTTGACGCTTAAACCTTTATTATAAGTCTCGTTCTTTGAGAAATGGAAAATTGAAAATAGAACAAGGCCTGGGTTGCGTAAGTTGGTTTTGAGACTCATTTTGATGTTGTTCCGGTTATCGTCAGTTTTTTTCAGTTATGCACTTTGGTTTTGATCCCGTTATTGTTCCGATTAGCGCTTCTGTTGTTGTTTTTGTTCACTAATTTGTTTTGTTTTGTTTTCATTTCAGGCGAGACTGCACATTCGAGGATTTGGCAGCTCTTCTGACGTCTTTCAGTGGTACACAATTTTGCCTCCTCACTGTTGGGAGATCGTGGATGGAGCAGGCTTCGAGGGCATCATCAGGGCGTTGGAAGGGACTAGCAATGACAGGGTCACCCTTACTCTTTAACTGAGAGTTGGTGGGACACCACCAACACTTTTCATCTTTCGACATTTGAGGTGACTCTAACCCCTCTTGATTTCTCTCTCATCATTGGGATTCGGGTAGGCGGTGACTTGATCCCCTATGACCCTGATATCTGTCGGAGTCCTACGGGTCTCACCTACTTTCTTGGTCACGTGCCCCCGTCCATCGATAAGGAGAGCATCCGGTATACGTGGCTGAAGAAGACTTTTCATAATTTTATATGTAGAGAGGTCCACCACTTCGAGTGGGTGGCGCGTGCATTCCTGTTCTACATGTTCGGGATAGCCTTATTCCCGAACTTGGAGAACATGGTGGATCTTCATTACCTTGCTGCGATGATAGTGGTGGATTAGATCGGCATTTATGATTGGGGGAAGCTACTCTCGCCACCCTTTACGGATATATGAGTGCTGCTACCCGGACCTCTAATGTGAACGTTGGCAGGTATTGGCACATCTAGAAGGTGCATCTCTGTTTCTATGTTCTTCTTTTCATTTCCCATTTCCATATCTGTTTCAATTGTACCGATGCTTTTTTTTTATTTTCTGTAGCTCTGGGCCTATAAGTTCTTGAGCATGCGCCAGCTGGTGAACTCTTGCGATGACCCACTTGTGATTCCCTGGGCACTCTGATGGGCAAGACGTTATCGGGGTACTAATCCTGGGGGAAAGGACATTGATGATGATCGCCACTTTCTAGGCACTCTGACCCCCGATCGGGTACATCACTCATGCTTCTATTTATTTCCACTTCTCATTTCCTATATGTACATTGCTTGCTGATATGTTTCTTTGATCTTTATGTCTGCTAGGATATCTGGGTCGGCATGGAGGAGTGGGGTCGACTTGATGTGGAGCTGAGAGGCTACTTGAACTCGTGTCTTGCTCGAGGGGCTATTCTGTAGAGAGTGGTACCTTGGTTAGTGCATGGTTCGGCAGTCTTTAGGATATGATCACTTTCGTATCCTAAAGACGCATGCGATCAGGATACATTAGACTGACACCCTTCGCACGGCTAAGATTACCCATGCCATGGTACCCATAGAAAGCATGAGCCTCTCTAAGGCAAAGACCATGTAGTCACGATCCTCACCCATGCCGGGGTCCTCTTCCTGATGCCTTGGGTCCCGTTCATCCTGAGCGTCCGTGGATAGTCGACACATACATGGACGAGGACTTCCACTAAATCCACATTCCCAAACCAGCTACCTAGGAGATATTTCTCCCTCCCTGCGTGGAGCAGGTGCATCTCTTTTCCCTTATTTCCCTTTCATACTACTCTTTTGACCTTCTGTACTGCCTTTCCTATCTAACTTGTATTGATCCTGCTATCTGACTGTACTGATTCTAGTATCTAACTGTACTAATCCTGGTGTCTAGCTTTACTGTTCCTGGTCCTTTCCTTTGACAGATGCCCCAAGAGTGGTGTGACTAGTGCCTTCGCCTCATTTATGGGATGAGGGTCTCGGTTCGTCATTGGATTGTGGCTTTCCAAGCTCTGGGTACGGAGCCTCTTACTACCAAGGGTGGCCTTGCTGCGGTATTTAGTTTCTCCTTGCTCACATTTACATTTCTGAATTTTTCCTTTCTTGCTCATATTTATCTACTTTAACTGATGTGGCCCTTTTCTTCTTTCAATATGGACGTGGCGAAGGGCCGAGGACTCATGGCGGTCGTATGGCACCTGCTGCTTCACTCGTACCACTAGTGTAGATTTTTGCTTCCACTTCTACTACTGCTACTTCTTCTAGAGTCGGGACTTCTAGCACGGCGCAGACTGGCACTGGCATAGAGGAGGGGACGGGATCAACGGGGTCGTCAGATGAGTTATCTCGGGGAGGCTACATCATTTGAAGGAAGAGGACTCGTCGGGAGTGACCTTTTTGAGCTTGTATACTACTGATGATCTCATTTTCTCTCTTTTAACTGTTCATGGAGGCCTACGTGCCTATTCTTGCTTGGGCCTACGTGCCTATTCTTGCTTGGGCCTACGTGCCCATTTGACACATTCTGAAACTCTAACTTGTCGCACCACGCTGATACACTACTCGGACTCACTGCACAGATACACTAATTTTGATGCCCACTGATTCACTACTCTAACATACATTGACATACTGTCCTTGACACACTACACAGATACTATGGATGGGGATTGCGTGCCTTTGGTTCTTCTTTTGGCCTGCATGCCACGACACACATACACACATTACTTTACTTATAATGGGTTGGGCCTTCATACCCTTTGCTTTATACTTTTGATTATCATAGATGCCTTATGATTATTAAATTATGAAAATTATTTTTGAATGCTTAGACTCCTATTATGCATGATGATACGATTCATGGGTTGTGACCTTGTTATATAAACTGCTTTTCCTTGTTGCGAGTTGTTTATGAGTCGTTGACGACGATTTGGGCACATTGACAAAATGGGAAAAGGCCATTACCATACATACACCTCCCGCACTTCTGTTCCCCAAGCATGCACCTATTGCAAATGTCTTAACCCACGATTTCTCGTCTGTCGCCCCAGGCCATCCAAACCACACTACTAAAGCTTATTACTCCTCACTTCTTTCCTTTAGGCAGACAGCATACCCATCTCTGAACCTATAGTCAAACACAAATAACCTCCTGACATATCATACTCAAAAGACATCATCTCAGCACCAGGTCAACCATACTATTTAACCCTTTTACAGTCCTTTCAAACCTCATGCTCCCAACACCATTTCTAAACACGATCTCCTAATCGGTCAAACCAAAGGTCTGTATTCCCCTAAGAATTCCATAGAAATGATACTCGAGGATCTCATCACATAAACTAGAAAACCACTGAACTAATACTAGGTTCTTACTCAATGTCACTACCCTTTAAGGGCAACAATTCTATACTCGACTTAAGAGAAGATTAACCACAAGCCCTTATAAAGACATCTGTCGTCACCGTACAAACGTTATTGGCCACCGTTCACCATGTGTATATCATACGTTGCACTAGATCTCTACTCAAGCACATTAACTATGGTTCACTCCTTAACAACCCAATGATATATCACACGCATCTACCAGACCCTCCCTAGTTAATCGCTAAAGATAACATCACGTATACTCACATCACTATATGACATCTCTTCATAGGGTCGCGTCATATCACTCGATTCCCAACAGGTAGCTAACAATCAAATGGGCTGGTAAAACCATGCCACAATCTCGAACTTGTGACTCCAGTACACCCACTAAAACACAAACCTTCAGCCAAAAACACCTGTCTCTTATGTCGCCACATAAGTACCACCGGCACATCACTTTCTGAACATGATAGTAACCATACGCAACACGGATAAAACAAACCTTGCCTATCAACTATAGACTAAGCGGTACCGCCCTATCCCTTGCCCCTAAGGGCAAGATAACAGCACCACATCCCGACTGTAAACCGAATATAGACCACTATCATCGTCCTCTTAAGGGATCTCTTCTTATCAATACGTCGTCTTAAAATGACCAAGTCAATCACACCAACAACATCTATCACCTGTCCCATAGGCCTCGTACACTCACATTCATATTTACTATACACCATACATTCTATATAACCTCTTACTCTTGAGAACGACAACCCAAGTCATAAAACTCTTTCCCATGAAACTTTTCAAATGACCTCAAATCTTCGTTCACCATTTCACAACAACCATCAATATACATTTCCTCTTACATACACGCACATCATTCAACAACCCTCAGGGTAAGGGACACTCCCAGCCCCGTACCTAAGCACAGACTTTCTAACACACTATAGGCCAGAGATTGTTACTCTCCCGTCTATACCCAATCTTGGGGTACACGGCTCATGACACGGCACGACTCATGAAATACATAATTCTTAACACGCCTCATATCCATCCATAACCAGCAACCTCCAAGGGTTTCAAACGACCTACCACACTTGTTCGTCAAACCACCGGTAGCTCAACACATAACGAACAACTAACTACGGTCACCCTCGACCCACATGGATACAACATACTGCGAACAGTCATTTCTCATCCCTCGAGTATACACCACAACAATCACTAACCACTGGGTCATAATTTCACCACTCCTACCATCGTCCAGATCACAACTCATCCTAGCCCCACGGGCATAACCCCTACAACAAAGATATCATAACACTCAACTAGGTCAAACCCAACCTAACCTAAAAGCAAGCCACACATTACCCAACACATAGTCACATCACATCAGCACATATTCACATACCGAGAGAAAGCCCCAGAGCAATGCGACATTCCAAGCAACTAATTCAGATTTCTCATAGAAAGAAGGTCAGCCAAACACTTTTCTATTTTGAACCCCAAAATAGTTGATCGGACGCCATATGGCATGCCACATCACTCCAAGACTTAACCCTATATGCTCACATAAATACATAATATGTGCAACGCAATTCAATCGTAAACCCATGCAAGCACATAACTCATGCCGTGTAGTGGTGCCTAACCTTGTCAAAGGTCACATACTGTGGTTATGGCTACTCCCCACGGCTCCTAGGTATTCGAACCTAGAGCTCTGATACCATTTTGTCATGCATCGAGCCTCGGGGACCCGTGAACCTGCCCCAAACCATCTCATACAAGAAATAACCCAAGTAAACATTTGTCTCATTAACGACCTGAATTTAAATGTATAAAAAGAAATAAAAGTTTTCGACAAATAACCATATCCTCATACATATAAAAATTAAAATCGCATGCTTTGGGTTCTCAAATGCCCCCTTACAACCACAATATCATTATAGTAATCCATTTTAGCTTATATACAAACATGATGTAGAATAACAAAAAGAAAATCTTTCTTCAAGCCCTTCTCAAAGTGCTTTTCCTGCCTTGGTTTCGCCTCTAGTCCTCAAGACCTGAAATGGTTTGATAAACATACATGAGCCGAAGCTCGTAGGATATAGATTAACTCAGATAAAATGCATGATTTGTGAGGTGTGATGGGTGCAACCGAAGAAAAATGCAAATTTCATAAATTTGTCATTAATCCCCACACACACACCTACACACGCCAAGTTATTTATTCATTAAGCCTTTTTCAACGTATTCCTTTCTTTCACATGTATTCTCGTTTTTCAGTTTTTCACAAAGACCAAATCACATTTTCATTACCTGGTTTATCACAAAAATTGTATCACAATTAATGAACCGGTATAGGGTACAGCTTATAGAAACCACCTCCCTATTCGCCCAATAGGCTACGCGAAGCCATTGGGTAATAGATAACTCTATAACTCACCACGACACAACACCACGTTTTGGGGGCTAATCCGTGGGCACATGATCCCCATCTTGCGTAAGTTACTGGTCTTTCACCATGGAGCCACCAGCCTAACTTAATTCATGAACCATTGCGGGCTTTCACCACAGAACCGCAGCCCCTCATTATGCATGACCCTTCGCGGGCTTTCACCGCAAGACTGCAACCCCTCATTATGCATATTCCACATTCAATTATAGGGTTTCAACTCAAGTTAATAGTTTCATTATGTAGTTTCTCATAATTCATATCATTACTCAATGTCACTAAGTACCAACATAAATTTTAACCCAATTATAATCATACTATATGTCATTTAAGTACTCAAATTCTCTTTCATAATCCATGCAACACGCATTATAATATCATTATAAAACTTCCCATACATCACTTTTCAGTTACCACGTCATAGGGTATCAACACAAAACTTATTCAATAAGGACCATATCATTTAATGGGAAAGGGATGCTCCATCATATGCATATACATGTGTATACAAGGTAAAATCCATATTTTCTCTCTAAAGCTTAAACTCTTAAATGATAACTATGTCACTACATAGCCCCCAATTTCCCACACTCATACTTGTTCTCAAGACCTTAGTTACATGTCAAAAACCCATATTTATCGCAAATACAACCAATTGGTATGATACTAGCATCCCAACCCAAGTGTAGTGAGGTAGGTAGATTCATAGCCTAAGGGATAAGAAATTTGATAAAAATGTTCAATATTGATGAAAATATACATTTTCAAAGTATTTGACCAAAATTGGATAAAAGATGGTTAAAAAAATTTGACATACCCGCATCATTTTGATCATAACTTTTTCTACAAAAAGCATTTTCTCGTGAGAGTAGTCTTGTTGGAAAGAAGACTTCCGGGGCTTCGATTTTAGTACAAGAACGACCCAATTTGGAGTTCGAATGAGGGAGATATAATCGAACAAAGTTGGCCCTGCGCAGTCAGTCCGCTCGAGCGGACTCAGTTGAGTGCTCGAGCGGACAGGGCTCCGCTCGAGTGCGCTGGTGCCCGAGAAAAATCCAAATTTTTCCCTGTTTTGTGTTTCTAATCTCAAATCTCACAAACACTCAGAAATTAAGCTTCAACTCCCAAATTCCAGCATAAAACCTGAAGTTCTAAGCCACACAACCCTCTTTTAACAACAAATTTGCAAAACCATGATTAAATCACATCTCCAAGAGACCGATTTTCATAAAATCCAACTTAAATCACACACATCTATCATGTAATCAAATCTCATATGAAATCAACCCGGTTTTTACATATGTAAGCAAAATATCAACCTAAATTAACAAAGACATATGAGAGAATCTGGATCCTACGTTGGATTTGCACAAAAGCTTGACTTTCCTCCAATTTCTTTCTTTTAGGGTTTTGGTTGTCGATTATCTTGACTCTTGGAAGCTCAATCTCCAATCTCCCTGCTCCAAGGCGTGATCTCCATTCTCGGTGGCTCTCAATCTAGCTTAGATCTTCAATTTCCATAATGGAAGATTTGGGTTTCTCTCACACACTCTCTCTCTCTAGAGATTGAAGAAGGAAAGAAGAAGAGGAGAGGAGAAGAGAGGAGAAGAGGAAATGAGTCTCTCTTTCTCTCACGTGGCACATATATACACATATATATATTCTATCAAAATATCTCCATGGTTCGAGAATACTCTAAACTTTTTTCGATAATCCACTCGAGCGGACCCCCACCACTCGAGCAGTGACCCCATAACTGAATTTTTCAAAATTTACTTAAATTTTCACTAAATCCTCCAATTTTGTTCACATCTAAATATTTGAATTTCTCCATTAATTTAGCCATATCAAAATCATTCATCACCATGTATCTCCACTCCACTTTCACCCATCGTTAGGTTCACCATTAGTGAGTAAAATTTTATGGCACTCCCGCCCAAATTTAATTTCTTCTCTTCTCTTACCGAAATATAAAAGAATAAAATAAACAGGTACCAGGTCCTTACAGAAAAACAATTATATTTTCATAGAAATTTATTGAATATGAGTTTGAAAAACTCTTTGATTCTCTTACAAAATAATTTTTTTGATTTAAGTTTTACTTCACCATTATAACAAATTCCTTTTTTATTCAATGATTTTCTTTGTGCACCTAAGAGTCTTTCAAAATTATCTTTTCCATTAGTAAATTTGTAGATGATTTTTGAATAATCTTCTATTTTTATTTTTAATTCACAAGAGACATCATTTTCAATATTTTTACCTTTAAGTTTGTGAGTTCTTTTCTTAAAAAGTTATTTTCTTTTGTTAGATTAGAAATTTTATTTTTAGAAATTTTTGTTAATTTATCAAATTTAACCTTCAAAATAAGTTTTTTTTCCAAGGATTCAATTTGTAAAGTATGTTCTTTGGACATGTTTTCCTTTTCATTTTTAGCATTCTCGCTTAAAATTTTCAATTCCTCAATTTCTTTAGAAAAGTCTTTATTTTCATTTTTATTTTTCAATTTTACATTTTTCTTTTTCAATTTCAAAAGACTTTCATGTAAGTTAAATAATTAATTTTGAAGTTCATCATAAGATGGCATAGAGTAAGAGGAACTAAATTGATTGCATGAGTTAGAGTGAGAATTTACCTCTTCATCTATATTTGCCATTAAGCAGAAGTTGGCCATTTCATCGTCACTTGTGCTATTGCTTGACTCGTTTGAATCTGAGTCATTCCACATGGTTGTTTTCATGGCCTTCCTTTTCTTCTTTGAGTCATTTTTGAGTAAAAGACATTCTGGCTTGATGTGCCTAGTTTTGTTGCAATTATAGCGAGTGGTTCTTTCATGAAGTCTCGTTTGCTTGAATCTTCTTGAGAACCTTTTGTCTCTCTTAAGGAATTTTTCAAATCTTCTTGTGATAAGAGCCATGTCATCATCTTTGATCTCCTCATCTTCATCGCTGGAACTCTCTTTTCAAGCTTTGAGGGCAATGGACTTTTTGACATTGTTTTACTCGTTGACTCTCTTATTTATTTTGAGATTGTATGTCAGTAGTGATCCAATTAGCTCATCTAAGGTCATCACCCTTAGATTTTTGGTTCGAAGATGGCTGTAGCCTTAGTCTCCCAAATGGGTTGCAAGGCTTTCAGTACTTTCCTTAAAAACTCATAAGATTGGTAAGGTTTTTCAAGTGCATTAAGAGAGTTAATAATGTGAGTAAAGTGAGTGTACATGCTAGATATAGTTTTATCATCATTCATCTTAAAGCTTTCATACTCACTAATTAGTCTATCAATCCTAGAGTCTTTAACATCTTGTGTGCCTTCATAAGTTATTTCTAACTTTTCCCATATTTTTTTTGCACTTTTACATGTCATTATGCGATTATATTCGTTAGCATCTAAAACACAATACAAAGCATTCATAGCACTAGAGTTTATTTGAAGTTTCTTCATATCATTTTTATTCATTTTTTCTTCTAGTTTAGGAACTTCTTTGTCTTCTACAGTTTTAGTAGGAGTGAAATTACCTTGGACAATCACTCTCCAAACCCTCCAATCCATGGTTTGAATAAAAATTCTCATTCTTTGCTTCCAAAATGTGTAATTAACACCACAGAAGATTGGAGGCCCTGTAGAGGACTAACCTTCACCAAACGGAGATATACTAATTCCTGGCATAGATCCTTTTCATAAAAACTTGTTAAGAATAATGTGATAGACTCTGATACCAATTGATAGTATGTGTGTAATCCCTAGAGGGGGGTGAATTGGATATTTAAAATTTTTTGTTCAAATATTCAAATACAAGTAAAGCTTTTAATACACTTGCAAGCAAGATATTTTAATTCACAAGTATATTTTCAAGAATAGCTTCTTGTTTGAAGATTAAAGTACAAGTCTATTTTAATTCACAATATTTAAAACTTCTTATTTGTAAATTGAAATCACAAGATTCAAATTCTTTAGTTTAACAATTAAAGTGCAAGCATATTTTAATTCTCAATATTTAAGATTTCTTATTTGACAAATGAAATTACAAGATTTAACACTTTTCTTATTTTAAAATTTTAAACTACAAGAATGAATTTTAATAATAAATGATTCAAGTGTAGAAGATGTGTGTGATGCAACAATAAACAATAATATAATAAAGAGAATAAAGAGTAAGCAAGTTAGAAATATGACAACGATTTTTACAAGGTTCGGTGCAACGGCCTACGTTCTTTCCTCAAGCCAACTGCTATGAGGATTTCTCACTATTACTCCTTCAATAGGCGAAGTGGTCTCTCTCCTTAGTCTAGGTGGGGTAGCCTCTATTGAGAATGTCCCATTCTCAAGTATTCTAATCCTTATAGGCGGATTAGCCTCTTTTGAGAAATACCTTTCTCAAGAATAATATAATAATAAGAAAGAGTAGAAAGGAATGCTCCTACAATGAGGAGATGAGTACAAGAAATGAAAGCACTAACTCACTTCTCAAAGAATAAATCAATAAAGCTCAAAGAGAAATCTAAAAATCTTTTATCTCAAAAATTGATTAAAAAAACTCAAGAGATTTAAGCATAAATAGAAAGTGTATAAGAGAGAATATTTCAGAGGTTTTGAATGAATAAAACCATAGCCTAAAGGCTCTATTTATAGGCCTTAATCCTAGACTAGCCATTGTGCTAAACATGGCAATATCAAACTAGCCGTTTCAACACAAAATTTGAATTTTAACCTGTTCGGTTGACTGGACAAATCCATTCAGTCGACTGGACCAGCATTCAGTTGACTAGATCCAGTAATCAGTCGACTGAACCTTTTTGGATCAAAATTCCTATTTGGCAACCTAGTTTCAGTCGACTGGATGCAAAGCATTAGTTGACTAGATTGTTAAAAATTTAAAATTTTGATTTTGAAAGAGGTTTTGATCACTCTATGTTTTGAAAAAATATTTGTAGATATTTTAGGAAACCTATGAGCTTCAAAAGATATATCCATGAGCTTAGTGAATTTACGTAGATCCTAAAAAAGAAATTCAAAACTTTTTCTTCAATCCTTCACTCTTGCATTGTACCAAAATCTTGTCGCCAAAACATTTTATTTGAAATTTGCGTCATGGCTTCCATTTTATATATTTGATTGTGCTAACCATTTATTTTCTGTAAATAATCTCAATTTGCATAATTAGATACTTAGGTTTGTTATAATCAAAACGTTCGTTGAAGCCTTGTTAGGCCAACACTAATTATATTGACTGAAAGAGAAATCTGGATATTATTTTAACTGCCGAGGTGTTCTTAGGAAGCTAAAAAATGTGTTTATTTCTGAAAAGGGTTTTTCCTATAAGTCGAAAGGCAAGAAGAAGAAAAATGTTAAAAAATGTGGTGGCATGATTTTCAAGGTAGTTAGTAGGCTACTGACTGGTGTGAAAAAGCCATAAATAAGATGCTTTCATTGTAACCAGACACAGCATTGGAAAAAACAATGTCCAGTTTATCTTGGCAAGAAAAATAATGAAGGTAAATTTTGTTCACTAGTTATGAAAATATATTTAGCGGTGTTATCTACCGGTATCTGATGTGTAGATACGAGAGCCACTAATCATGTCTACAATTCATTGTAGGGGATCCAAAAAATTTGATAACTTAGTGATTGGGAGATTTATCTGCACATGGACAATAATACAAAGGTGACAACAATTGTAGTGAGAGATATCACTTTCAATCTCAGTTGAGATCAGATTTTAATATTGAAACATTGTCTTTATATTTTTTTTATTAAAAGAAATTTAATTTCTTAGATTGGTTAAAGACGGATATTTGATTTATTTTAATAACTCTATGGTTATTAAAGATAATAAATGGTTTATCTGTTCTTATACATTGGTGGATATCTTCGTGTTATTACTCCAATATGTCCTACATTACAACTAAATAAATTGAATAATACATCTAATTCACCATTTAAGAGAAATAAGCCTTATTTAATGAACGAAATGTATCTTTGGCACTTATGCCTAGGTCGTATTAATCTGAAAAGGATAAATAGATTGGTTGAAGATGGACCTTTGAGTTCATTGGAAGTGGAGGTGCTTCCAGTTTGTGAATCCTACTTAGAGGGCAAAATAATCAGAAGGCCATTTTTTACTAAAGGCTATAGTGTTAAAGAACCATTAGAACTGGTTCACTATAACTTATGTGAACCTATAGCTATCCAGGCTAGAGGAGGTTTTGAGTATTTTATCACTGTTATTGACGATTACAAAAGATATGAATACATTTATTTGATGCACCGCAAGTCTGAATGCTTTAAGAAATTCAAAGTATTTAAGGCATAAGTGGATAAGCGTTTAGAAAAATATATCAAGACACTTCGGTCTGACTGTGGTGGTGAGTATCTCTTTAGAGAGTTTAGGGTATATTTATCAGAGGAGGAGATTATATTCCAATTAACTACATCGTGCACTCTACAGCAAAATGGTGTAGTAGAAAGAAAGAATAGGACCCTTATGGAGATGGTGAGGTCTATAATGTGTTATTCGGACTTACCCGATTTGTTTTAGAGATTTGCATTAGAGACAACATCTTATATTATAAACTTAGTACCTTCTATGTCAATACCTTCTACTCCCACAAAATTGTGGACCGAGTGCAAGCCTAATTTAAGACATATTCAGATTTGGGAGTATCCAGCACAAGTGTTGAAAGGGAACACGAATAAGTTGGAACTAAGAATGAAAATCTGTTTCTCTATTGGATATCCTAGGGAACGAAGAGTAGTTTATTTTATAATCCTAAGATTCATAAGGTCATTGTCAGTACCAATGCCTAATTTTTGGAAAAAGATTATGTAATGGACCACAAGCCAAAGAGTAGAAATATTTTGGAAGAGTTGAGAAGAAATACCAGTAGTACGGTAGAAGCGCCACAGGAAAGTGTCATCGATATCACATTACCTTGTCGTAGTGGGAGTATTATCAGGACACGAGTAAATCCTAAACCAGATCAGGGTGATACCTTCAATATGTTGATTTCACAACAAGAGGAGCATGTGGGTAATGGTGCACATGGTTCAGAATCAGCACATGATGTCACTACTAGAATACAGGCATAAGTAGTGCCTCGTTGTAGTGGAAAAGTTGTTCGTCAACCCTATCGGTATATATTTTTGAGAGTTTTTTAATAGGATCTCGAAAGAATTGGATACTGAACCCTGTAACTACAACGAAGAACTCTAGGATAAAGATGTAGAATTATGGAAAAGGGCTATAAATTCAGAGAAGGAGTCTATGTATTTTAATAAGGTATAAAAACTTGTAGAACCACCCGAAGGGATTAAACTCATCGGATGCAAGTGGATCTATAAGAGGAATGTTAGGGTTATATACTAAAAATCATGGATTTTGTTAGTTTTAGTATTTAATTTTATTTTTAATAAAATTAATTTTTTCATTTTATGTGTCAGACCCGGGACCTTGTTATTTTGATTTATTTATATACGTGACGTGTTTCTTTCAGTATATGAATAGTCTCGATGCATGTCTTATGTTTTAAAGTTGTAAAACAACATGTATAAATATGTTTTACGCTTATTCGGGCTTTGTTTAGGTTTGTGGGGTTGGTTTTTGGGCTGGATAACCGAAGCACTAACCAGTATGCTTTTGCCTAGGGGTTCGGTTGATTGGAGGGCTTGGTCCAGTCGACTGAACTGAAAATTTTTAGTTCGGTCGACCGAACTGGAGGGTTTTGTTGATTGGACAGAGGAAAATTGCTGTGTCTATAAATATCCCACATGCTGAGATATTTTAGAAAACCATTTTTAAAGGCTAAGTTTCCCTCTTCTCTGCCTTTTCTCTAGCTTCTGAGAGTTTGGGCTTGGTTTTTTGTTAGATTGGTTACGGATCCTTGCTATCGGGGCCAAGGGCTTCGCATCAATTTGGCCGAATTCTTGTTCTAACGCTGTTCAGTTTTGAGACGTCGAATTCTTGACTCTTTGAGGTAGGATTGTCACGCCCCGAACCCCCGGGGACCTGTGAACTAATCCCAAACCGACTTATATAAGAAATTACCCATGGCAACAATTGTTTTATTAACGGTTTGAACTCAAAATGTTTTTGAAAGGAAATAAAGATTTTTGACAAGAAACCATATCCTCATGTATATCAAATTACAATCAAACGCTTTGAGTTTCCAAGTGTCCATTACAACCACAATATCATTGCAGTAATCCATTTCTGTTTATATACAAACATGATATAGACAAAAAAAGATCTTTCTTCAAGCCCTTCTCAAGGTGCTTTCCTTGCCTTGCTTTCGCCTCTGGTCCTCAAGACCTGAAATGGTTTGGTAAATATACGTGAGCCGAAACTCGTAGGATATAGATTAACTCACATGTAATGCATGATTTGTGAGGTGTGATAGGTGCAACTGAAGTAACATGCATATTTTTATCAACTCATTATTTCTTCACGCGCACACACCCACGCACGTCAATTCATTCCAATTTATTCTTTCACATTATCCATATCAGCATTTCATTGTCCAATTTTTCACAAAAATCATGTCACATTTTCTGTACCTGGTTTATCACAAAACCATATCACAATTAATTTATCACAGTTAATGAACCGATATCGGGTGCAGCTAATAGAAACCCCTCCCTATTATCCCAATAGGCTACGCAAAGCCATTGGGTAATAGATAACTTTATAACTCACCACGATACAACACCACATTTTGGGGGATAACCTGTGGGCATGTGGTTCCCATCTTGCGCAAGTTTTCGATCTTTCACCGCGGACCCGCTAAGCCAACTTAATCCACATTAATCCATACGGTTCATTATTTGTTTATTTTTCACAAAAACCCAGGAGTCCAACCCACAACTGGTTCCTCTCCCTAAATATTTTCTCATAGTACCTCTTTTCAATTTTTACATCTCAACTTCCCATTTTATTTCCAATCAAGTCTTATTTTAGCATTTTATCCTTTTTTTCAATTCAAATACCATGGTTAATCACTTCTCAAAAACCTCCATTTCATAAAACCCAACTCAACTTAAATACACCTCTCAAGTTCTTCCCATCTCATATGAAATTAACTAGATTTTCACTCATGCTAATAAATTATCCACCTAAATCATATCAAACATACGAGAGAATCTAGATCCTACCTCGGATTTTCTCAAAGCTTGATATTCCTCCAACTTCTCCCTCCTAGGGTTTGGATCTTGAGTGATCTTGGCTCCTTGATGCTCCTTGCTGCAAAGCTTGATTTCCATCCTTGATCTCTCTCCATCAAGCCTCAAACTTCAATTTTCATGGTGGGGGATTAGGGTTTCATGAGTGTGGTGGTCTCTCTCTCCCTAGGGAGAGGAAGAAGAAGAGAAGAAGAGAAGACGAAAAAGGAAAATGAGTTTCTCTCTCACGTGGGCTAGAGAGCTCTTTATATAAATACATATTCACAAATTTTCTCCAATATTCTAGAATTGTTCACGCATTTCCCGATAGCTTGCTTGAGCGATGACCCCTAAAGCTAAATTCTGCGAATCTCTTTAACATTCAACTCAAACCTCCAATCTACTCAACTTTAAATATTTTGAATTATTGATTAGCACAGCTATATTAACATCATTCATTACCATATGTCTCAATTTCACTTTCAAATATTACTAATTCAACCTTTAACAAACAAGATTTTAACAGTCCTCATGCCCAAATTTATTTTGGTCTCTTCTCTTATTGAAAATATGAACAATAAAATGAACATGTACCGAGTCGTTACAACTTTCCCCCATTTGGGAATTTCGTCCCCGAAATTCGTCTTCAGCAACACCAAACCTTCCTTTAATCTTAATATCGGTTCTCATACTTCACTAGTCGTTCAAACTACGTAGTATCTTAGTCCATAATTCTTATTGTTCCCTTAAAACGGTATGACTCAAGGATGTTAACACACCTCTGTCCCCAAAAATGTCATATTACCATTAGGCTTGACCTTCGAACACTAATATTTCACAAATATTAGAATCATCCATCAATCATCGTCATCCTGACGTCAATTCTTAACCAAAATCAACCTTTAAACACTTTAAATCAAAACGAGTCAAGTCACTGCACGACAAAATTTAACATCAGGGCTGAAGTCAACCATTTCTACACTGGCCATCGACGATCCCTCCATGACCATCACCTTACTCACATACACCTTCCCGAAGAATAAATATTCTCAACCACAACATTATACGTCACAGGACTTACCACCGCTAAGATTCTCCCAACTTCCTCGAATTACAGTCTAATTCAAAGCTGTATTCTAATGTAAACCGAGGACTCCTCCTCCAACCCAAACACATGTTTCCCAAACTCGAACATTATTCATATGGGTTACACACGTTACCCCAAAAATTTCCCACGCCTTTACGGCCAATTAACGATCACAAACCATATTACTACTTGCACTATATCACTCTGTCTCCTCAACCATTGAAACAAAACCAACATTGCCACCTGAACTTTATGAGCGACTAGGATTAAGCACATCACAGGGATCAAGCACCTAACAAGCACACACTCACCAATACAAACTGAATCACATATTTCTTCATGACGCTACACACATACCCATCAAACTTTCAAGTCTACCATGCCTCAGATTAAACAATTTCTAATCTCCTACACTTGCATTGCCCCCACTCATCATTACTATCATGTACATTCGCATCTTTCTTTCGAATGGTCGAAACACTCTTCGCACTTTAAGAATTCCTGGTAACCCCAAGTCCCACGTTGAACACAAATTCAGATTTATAAGAGCTTATCAGAAACTCACCACGTGCATATCTCAGCCGCAAGGTTCTAACAAATTTCCTACTCTACTAGGAGCAAGAGGCACAATCGTACCCACATAACCCAGAACAAGTTGTATACAACAGTTAACGATATACAGTGGATCATTATAGATAAAACTCTATGTTTCAACACTAATTTCTTTATCCACAAGACAAACACTCTTAGTTTACCAACTCAATCTCAGAGAGAACACAACTCTACGCACTTATATCCATCTAATTCGGCAATCCCCATGCCTTAGGTACACATCCTGTATTATCATGTATTGCACGAACTCTTAATCCCGAAGTGATTGATCAATTGTGTTTAGATGATGTCCAGTACATTGAGTCGTCAATGGTTGAGATTTTCTCCATGAGATCAACAATACCGATGAGTTGGGTACTGGCATTATTTGTCCGATAATTGATAATCAGCTGATAGAAACCACGTCCAATTTAGGTTGAGGAGTTCCCCCACGCGTGCTTTACTCATAGGGTTGATTATACTAAATCTGTACAGTAGATTTTCAGATATGGCATATCAAAAGGTTAAGCGGTGTGATTGCGAGGAGAAGAGGATAATTAAATCGGGTTGTTAGTAACATAATTTATTTATTGGGAATCCATATCTTAAACGTGGGGAGAATTCAGTGCATTTGATAATTGAAAACTCAAGACATAATTTGAGTTAGGGTCAGGAGTTCAGTTAAACCTTTTAGTAGAATAAGTTCTGGTTCGTACGGGAAAGGATCTAACTCGGGGACAAAGTTAGAGATATCCGATTTTCTTGTACAGTTAGCCCGAGTCCTATACTTTCTTGTGATCCTTCACGTAACCCATAATACGCATGGATATTTTTTTGTTAGTTTCGGTAATTATTTAATTTAATTAGAATGCTGATTTTGCCGGCAGAGGTATTCGGGAATTAAATTAAATTTATGAGGGGCCGTTTTGGTATTTGGCACACCTAGGGTTTACTTCCTAAGTGGCCGGCCCTAGGAGATGAGGGATTGATTATTTATGTCAAGTATATCTCTTTATATCCTTTGAGGAAAGAGAGTATATACTTATTATAATTTTGATATATTCTTATATATTAAAAAGGAGGCTCATTAATTAAGCCATAATCCTAATATTCCCTATAGCCACCGCCCCCTTCTCCTCTTTGGAATTAATTTATTTTACCTTTTTGGAGATTATTGTGTGAGAAGAAACCAAAAGGAGGAAGAACACTTCGATCGGAATCGGTGCCCACACATCGTGATCGTCGTAGTGCGTCCGGGTCTTACGTGAGAAGGTTGCAAGGTCGTCTTCAACGTATTCGGGATTTTTTGAAATTTTTTGACAAGTTTCATAAATGTATTAAACTATTAAAATCATTATAGTTTTCATTTTTTATGAAAATCACATACGTCGATTCAAAAACTATTTTTTTTCCGCTGCGCGGCTCCCTATTTCCAACAATGGTATTAGAGCCACGGTTGCATTTTTCCTGAAAAAATATTGTGCTAATCTCGATTTTGCAGTTGTAAGTCGTTACGATCCAGTTATATGTTTGAATGAATATATGTTTCATTATATCGCTATCGTTATCGTATATCTCGACGGTTTTTGTTTCAAGATTAGATTGATTGTACACCTCCTACGTGGGGTATAGGTTTTTGGCGATATAATATATTATTTCATTTTATTTTTTCTAGATCTTCGATGTAATCATATCACGGAAATGGGAATCGAAAACGAGATGAAAAGGGATGAAGGTGGTAGCGGCGGCAACATAAGGTAGCAGCAGGGCGCCGACTTCGGGGCTCATTTTTTGGGGCTTTCAAAAATCTTTTTTTATGCAATTTTTTTGCTGAAATAAAGGTTGTCCGTTGGCTATCCGATGGTGGTTCGGTTGCGGTTCGACGACGGCGGCAAAGGGGTCAAAAATAGCTTCAAAGTTCGGTGCGCGTAGTGCCGCCACAACAGAATTTTGGCCCTTTCAAGAGTTTTTTGGGCTACTTCGACATCGTATTTTGACGTAATTTTTTTTGGAGATCAAGACCTTGATGTGCTCTACCTACCATAATTTTTTGGGGGTTCGACAGTGGCGGCAAGATGGTCAAACAGCGGCTGAAAAATGGCGGCGCAGGGCTACTAAAGGCAGCAAAATTTTGGCCCATTTAGGGGGCTGTTTGGATGATTTATTTTTAATTTTTTTGGCGTTCTAGCGATGGCCCGGGGCTGTGACGGTGGTCCGGAGGCTGAGAAAAAGATTCGAGTCTTTGACAGCTCGTTTAGGGTTCCAAAACCCTAGGCGCTTAATCTTTAATTCGAGACCGTCAGATTAAAAGATTAAACGAACAGACCGGATCGTAACAACTATTTATATTTATTTCATCGTTATTTAATTATTTATTTATTTATTTTATTTTATTGCGTGGATGATTTTTATTTTATTTGTTCTTCTTTTACGCATGATTTTATTATTGGATGTATATTTGGAAAAATAGTTTTATAAAATGAATAATCCTAACAATTTTTAAAATGAAAAAATAAATAGATAATTATTTATTTATTTATTTTTGTGTTAAAATTAATTATGATTTTTAATTAAAACTCGGGTAATTAATTTTCTTTCGCAAAATTAAATAAGAAATTTTTTTGTTTATTTTATTATAATTAAACAAGAAATATTTTAATTGATTAAAATCGAATTTATTTTAATCAGGAGTTAAAATATGTTTAATCCTTTAAAATGAACCAAAAAAATCCCTCGGTTCTTAAAATATTAAGTGGGAGAAGGGTTTAGTCACAGATAAATCATACGGTCTCCATTACACGTTCGTATGAGATGTGACTATAGCTCGCGCGCCGGCTTCGACTTTCATTCTCCATACGGAAGGGCTATAGTCATGGTATCTCCGGCACAAATTTTTAAAAGAAGTAGATTTGAGACTAGTGCGAAGTAGGATTCGTTCACATCGGACCCAGGGCTTTGACACGGTGTTTTTAAATTAAGGGTAATAGTTATATACTTAACTCGTGGATAAAAATATACTCCCTAAGGAGTTACTATTTTTATTTGTGGGGATCAAAATTTATTGGCTATTTAATTTACTTGCAATGACCTATATCAAGAAATAAAAAATCTTATAGGTCTTTGTTCGTTGATTGTTAGACGTCCACACTACGTGACCTATCAATTGATGTGACTCTAGGCCAGTGATTTTTTATTATGATATTTGATTCCGACACTAAATTAATAGACTGGCATGTCTGTCCGGACGGGTGTTGAATAGTAGACGTCCACACTACGTGGCCTGCTTAATCACGAAGAATTCGGGCTGCCAATAATTATTTTTTAAATTAAAAGGTTGAGGGACCCTAATTTGATAAAAGAATTAAAAAGATTTTTTCTTTTGGTTCTTAGGATTTAATAATGGGATTATTCAATGCATTAGCGGCAATTCTCAAGGAACATAAACTTACTGGACCAAACTTTATCACATGAAAACGGAACCTCGATATTGTTTTGACTTATGACGACTATAGGTTTGTGTTGCATGACGCTTACCCTCTCACTCCTCATAATGGATCCACCGAACAGGAGATCCAGGCTTATGAGAAGTGGGTGAAGGCTGATCGAATGGCTAGCTGTAACATCCTGGCATCTATGTCGGATGTTCTGCAAAGCCAGCATCAGTCTATGACATCTGCAGCTGAGATCATGTTGAAGCTTACAAAAATATTTGGTGATCAGGGTTCGGGCAACAAGGCAGGTGACAATGAGGGCTCTCATGAACACGACCATGGTTGAGGGTACACCTGTAAAGGACTAAGTTTTGAAGATGATCGGTCTTCTTAACGAGCTGGAGGTCCTTGGAGTGGAAATCGATGTGGAATCCCATATCGATATCCTGCTTCAGTCACTGCCCGATTCGTTTCAACAATTTTGACTAAACTACACTATGAACAAACTAGATTTTTCTCTTGCAGAATTGTTAAAAGAACTACAGGCAGCAGAAGATGTTATCCACAAGCCAACCCATACTTTTGTTACTGAAAAGGTTTCTACTTCTAGGCCAAGAGGTGGTAAGAAGAAGAAGAAAGGGCTGCAACAGGAAAATGCAAGGAAGGTTGGCAAGGCTAAGCCATCACTTACCAACGCGAAGGTAAAGGCGCCTAAGGGCAAGTGCTGTTTTTGTCAGAAGCCGGGACACTAGAAGAAGGACTGTCCTGACCGGAAGAACAAGCAAGCTGCAGGTGTTGCCTTTTCTCTAGTAGTTGAATCATGTTTAGCAGTTGTATCTACGGAAACCTGGTGTGTAGATACAGGAGCCACTAATCA
>JAOTRH010134322.1:0-14114 GCA_034768845.1 Heliamphora exappendiculata | reverse complement strand
TTCCGTAGGGCCAGTAGTGTGTCAAAACTCTTCGGCTGCCTGCTGTTGGTTATGAACTGAGCAGTGAAGGACTCAGCTAGTTGTTGCCAGTTCATTATAGACCGGGGTGGGAACTTGTGAAACCAACTAAGGGCTGTCTCTCCCAGGTTGGATGGGAACCTGCGGCAAAGGAGCGTGTCATTATCGCTCCAGAGCGCCATTGCCTGTCTGTATTGCCGAGCATGGCTTACTGGATATGTCTTCCTGTCATACATCTTAAACTTGGGTGGAGAAAACTTGTGTGGTGGATCAGCGTTTTCTATGACTTCGGCCAATGGTGACACCGAGATCTGTTCAAGAGCCCTTCTTGCCACGTCTTGGGATGTTCGGCCACTACCGTACTGCAACCGGGAGTCCATTCTCCGTTCCAACCATAGCCGTAGGTCTTGGTTTGGATCCAGTTCAGTCCGGGCAATTCTGTCATGGCTCGGCCGAACTGACTCTGTTTTGACGGTTTTAGAACTTATGAGGCTTACCTCAGGTTCTCTGCGCCTTCGCCTCTAAGGGTGGTTCAAACTGTAGGACTTTGGGCTCTGTTAAGTATTCTCTTGACTGGGGCTTTCTCTTCGCCTCACACGTGGTTCCCTTCGTGCCTCCTGCCTCTGGATTAGTCACCGGAGTTCATCGATCTCTTGATTGCGCTGCTCCATTCCCTCCTCTAGATTATTGATGATTCTATTGCGTCTGGCCAACCTTTCCTCCAATCTCCCTCTATCTCTTGGAGAGGGGGGAACGGTCTTTCTCCCATGGAACTTGTGGTTGAGTAGCGTAACTGCCTCCCATTGTGGGAATCATTATCCCTTCGCCTTCGCACCTCTGAAGGGACTCTGGGGGCCCTTGGCCTATCCGGAATAGCAAGGATGGATCTTTGAGGAATATCCACCATTGTGCGGCTTCTAGTGAATCTAGTAGGAGTGTGGCTCATGATTCCGTTGGTTCGAGATCGTTCTTCCCACAGACGGTGCCAAATTGTATGCGGTACAAATTGTTTGGGCTTGTTCAGCACAATTAGGACCAGATGAACTGACCCAATACCGATGACCCCGAACAGAGTATAGGCCGGACTCTTTGCCTTCCGAACTCAGTGGACGCTCCTTGTTCCGCCGTCAAACACCTGCAACCTCCAAGAACACCGTTAGCGCCTACCGGCCGGTTATGACCGGGAGGCACTCCGACACTTCAGTTAGATATTTCTCTCAGAGGTCTCGATTTATATAGGGATCAAGATTGATGGAGGCTGAACGCTCTTAGAATTCTGCCTCCTATTAGTTAGGATTTGTTTTCTATCTTGATGTGATTTGATTCTGATTTGTTTCAATCCCTATGGATCTGATGTTGATTTGTTCTCATCTTGTATATCCGATTAAATCGTATACAAGATGAAAACTATCCTTTCCATTTAGGGGGCCGACACGGGCCTCATTGGTCCGGGCTATCCCTTCATGGGGTGGGTCGAACTTGTAGGGTCCGAACAACTGATTATCCGGACTTTTGATTTATTGGAGTAGGTTGTATGGGAACATGTGTGTTTAGGCTGGACTTTCAGACTCAGAATATTTTGTCCACCCTCAGATACTTTATACAAGGATTTGATACGTTGCCTGGAAAAACCTCACTTTTTAGGTGGGTTGGTAGTCAATAATTTAACATTAATTGTATCAAAATAAATTATAAAATTGTGTGTTTAAGTATCACTGCTTATTTTATAATTAAAATATTTATGTTTGTTTTAATTTACACATATTTAGCCAGCATATGAAAAAAAGTGCAAGACGCGATGAAAAAATTCTTTGCTTCGACAAGCTTAATTATATATCAATATCGTCGGTAGACAAATTTTATTTTTTATTTTAAAAAAATACAGAAATGTGAAAAGAAAATTTTGAAGTCCTACCCAAGAATGGCTTTTGTTGGCCTGTTGAGTTGGGCTGTTGTTTCTCCCCATTCCTTTAGCAACAGTGGGCTGAACTGCAGACTGTGACTACACAAACTTAAACCAACACAACCACACACACACACACACACACACACACACACACAAAAGAAAAAAAAAGAAAAGCAAAACACATTCAAAGACCATGTTATTATTCAATGCAGTTCTTTTACGTATACAAAATCAATCACAGAATCAACTATGAGAAATGATCTCAATTGTCAATATATATGTAGGACTTACAATAAATGTAAGCCTTGTATACATATGAACAATTGAAATAATTTTTTGTGATCAGTTTTTCTACATATGCAGAATAAATCACATAATCAGCTTCAAAAAAATGCATGATCTCATTCATCAATATGTAGGGCTTACAATACGTAGGGCTTACATACACATGAATGATTAAAATCATTTTTTTTGTGATTAGTTCTGTAGTTGAAATATGAGTGTAGCTAGACTAATGAGAAGTAATAGTACAAGAAGTAGCATATTGACCTTTTGTGCAGACTTGGTGCTTGGGCTCTCCATGATCATCAGCTAATGGGAAGGGATATCAACCCTAGCTCAATCAACTGAAACTCATGCACACACACACACACACACACATATATATACACATACATGCATATATTTATCTGTAACTAACAGTAATGGGTGGTACTTTTCTGTTGCTACATCATCAGCATGTCCAGGAATTGCATGCTTTCTTCCACCAAACTTTCTGATTAAACCTCCCTCTCACACGCCACCATGCACTTACTTTAAAACACAAGTTACTTCAGAGTTCCTCCTTCCACTTAATTAAGAACAATGCAAGAGGGGATCCTCTCCTGGTAGCTAGCTTGTCAAACTTAATAATATATGGCATTTCACTGTTCCAGAAATGGGATTTCTTTGGTTGGTGTGTTGAAGCAATTAATGTCCACTTGAGGAGGACTAGTCTAATTACTCTGTAGGGTATGGAGTCTAATTAACTTATTTTGGAGTTAATACCACAATCAACAACTTAATCCGAATTAAAATTGCATGGTTTTCAAGTTTGGTGCTTTGCCAGTGAAGTTAATTTGGAGTTGAATTACTCAATCATCTTGAATTGCTACTATGGATGACGAAAAACTTCAAACTTCAAAAAAATCAACAGAGTTCCAAAACTTAGTAATAATAATACACATAATTGGTAATTCAGCTACAAGTCCTCATTTAGTGACTTATTTAGGAATATAAGTAGTCATTTTTAAAAATAAATATATAGAAATATGCGTATACTAAAATAACAACAACCAAATAGAATGAGATCCTAATAAAACCGGAGAGAAAATCTCAAAAAATGGAATATGAACCCATTGAATAAGAAACACAAATACTTACACCTTGGTTGGAAGCAATTTTTTATAAGAGACAATATAACGCAAATTGAATCTAGGGGTATTTGATGGTATTTGTTATCATGAGTTAAATATGAGTTTCATATTAAAAAAAAATGAAAGGACAAAGTGAGAATATTGAAAATGGAAATTATTTTCTTTCTACCCATATTGAGAAAAATTCTTATTTTTTTGCTATGCAACATTTAATGATAAAACCACACTAACCAAGCAAACAAATCATTCAAAATAAAAAGTTGAAATCATTAAAAAAAATTCAATTATGTTCATTAAATATATATCAAGTTTTAATAATTTGAGGATAAAATAGCCTACAATTTAAAGATTATTTAAAAATATATCCCTAATTAAGTCCTTAAAATAGGACTCAAATTATCACATAAATAATTAGTGTATATTAATTTGGTTTTTTGGAGCCTTTTTTTTTGAATTTTTTGAATTTTTACATTTTTTTGTTTAGATGTTTTATTTTTACGATTCTTTGTGGTTGAAAGAATCTAAAAAGAGACGAGAGTATTAATATAAACTCTTTCATTGACGTCTGTAATTGCAGACTTATTCGTGTCAAGCTACAACCTCATTTGGAATATTGATTTATTAATTTAATTTATTTTTATTTATGTTTATATTTAGTGAATTTTTAATCATTTGATTACAAAATTTTATTTTCAAAACTCTCGTTGAGACAAACCGAAAACTAAAAAAAAAATTCACTCAAAGATTAAAAAAATTCACAAATGATAAAAATATGGACGAAACTAGATTTTTTTTTTTGCTTATTTTAGTCGATAGTAAAACTTCTCAGCTTTTGGTAAAAATGTTTTATCTTTTTAGTCTCTCTCATTAAGGCGAATAAAAATAATAATAATTTCTAATTCAACGATAAAAAATTCAAAAATACAAAATTTAGCTTAATTACCAAATTTTATCCAAACCAGATAATACATAAATCTCTCTATATATGAAATATAAAAATCCATAATACTTGCACATAAAATTTGAAATGAATGATTCATAGTAAACTTTTTTTTACGTGACTCGTACCCTAAATGAATCTAAACTATTAATTTGAATAGTGAGTAAATTTATAAATAAATTTTATGAGTTTATAGAATTTAGTGTTTCATTCTGTAAGGAAAAAGAAAGGTCAAATTAAAAGTGATTAAAAAGTTGTTAATAGCCCATTATGAAGCATTTGTTGTTAAGACGTCGGTTATCTAGCTAATGACCAGTGGTGGAAGGTAACCTTTCTTTTCTGGGTAGTTCTTGGCTTCGTCTGGATCTGATGAGATTAAAACAGAAACAGGGACATATCTATCATATAGTTAGGTCATGGTTGGAAAATTAACTTGCAAATTAACGATCAAAATGCTTAAATTTAAAGTTTGTGGGAAACCCATCCAAGTCCACATATAATAGCACCCATTTTTTTCCCCTATGTTTTTATTTTGAATATGATAAGATGGTTTTGTTTGGCAACTTAGTTTTAAGCTAAGTTTATTTGTTTAAAATTGTTCTAAATTAAATAAGTTAAAAATTCGTTTAATGAATTGTATAAGTGATTATAAGCCAAAAGACAAAAAAATAAAAAAGCAAAAAGGTTTAAATTAGAAAAAAATTGTTAAAATTTTTCTAGATTTATTTTTACATAATTTTATATTTAATAGGAATATTATTTGATAGATTTCGACGAGTAAATTTTAAAAATATAATTTTTATAAAAATAAATGTGTGCACTAAAAGTTGGAATATTTTAAAAAAAATATAAATATATTTTATATAAAAAAGTAATAAAGCTAAAAAAATAAAAGTCTATAAGCCAAATGGTAAAAAGTCGACGTAAAAAAATGAGACTTAAATATTTTTTTAATTTTAAATAAAAAGACAAAAAAAACATGGCTTAAAATTTCAATTGCTAAAATCAATTTATTTTTTTGAAAAGTGTGCGGTATTATAACTAAAAAGAAAAAAAGAAAACTAAAATATGATCCCAAGGGCTTACTCGAAAAGCCTATAATTCAAATAAAAGTGAAAAGAAAAAAAAAGAAGAAAAGCTTCTTACTTCTTAACCTACTGAGAAACATCTTACCATCCAAAAGAATATGAGACTAAATCAAAGCAAATAATTACAAAGCTTAAACTAAGATTAATTTTATTTCTCTCTAGCATGAATTATTGGTACCTGTTTAAGTTATAATTCATCTTTTACCTCATAATTTTTAAAAAAAATTTAAAAATTCAAATAAATATACTTATAATTTTTTGCTTACAATCTCTAATTTTAAATTAATAAACACGCGCGATTTTGTAGCTTGCTATAAGTTTACAAATATTACAAATATTTATAACTTTTGGTTGAAGTCATAATCATATTAATTGTAATTATTATTTACATATAAGTTCATAATTTCAATTAGAGCAAATACCTTCTCAGTATTTTATGAATAACTAAGCAAAAAATAAATACCTTTTTTTTTCAAACTTAAATTCATTTTTATTTCCTAATATTTTTTCTAATCTTCTTCTTTTCCTCTACAAATTTAAAATTGATACTAGTTCCGTAGGGATATTTTGGTAGAACATGAACCTTAATTAATAACCATAAAACGACTATAACTAATAATTATAATATGAGAAATTTTGATTAGATTCACTTTGATTTGAATACGTATTAAGAAAAATTAAGTGCACAAAAACATAAAATATAAGCAAGAAACGAAGAAGTGGGGTCTGTAAAATATGAACAAGATAGAGGAGTTCGTAAAATATAAATACACTACCATTCCATCATAACAGATGATGTGATAATTCACAAGTGGTGTGACAATTCTCTCTCTCTGTCTCTCTCTCTCTATATATATATATATATATATATACATATCGGTCCCGTTTGGATAATTTACTTATATACTTATTGTGAAATACGTAAAAACATAAATAAGCAAGTTAGTTGTACTATCTTGACTTTTAAGTGATTTATTTGCTTAAATAAACAATAATGTTTAGCTAAATTTTAGCTTAAATATTGCTTATTTAACTTATTAGCTTATTTACTTATTGACTTAAATTTTATTTATTTGACAAACTAAATAAAATTACTTATTTAACTACCAAATAAACAAGTTATCCAAATGGGACCATACTTTCTTTTTACATAGGATGAATGGATCCTCTCTATGTCATCTTCTTTTTTGTTCGAATCTTTTTTTATTATTTTGCAGGTATATATATTTTTAGGTCCATAAAAATACTTATTAAATCATGAATTTTATTATGTAATTCTCTTTCTTTATTTTATCCCAATTTTTAAAATTTACTTAGGGTAAATTATATTTATATTTTTTATATTTAAAAATAATAATACTAACACCTCTTTTATTATTTAAAATACCATTCCATTTCTTATTTTATTATTTACGTAATAATTTCATTTCTCCGTGAGTAACCGTTAACTAACCAAACGAAAAATAACGACGAGGCAATCAATTTTAAGTGAAAGGACAAATCACCGTATTTTTTCTTCGAACAAAAAAAATATCCTCACGCAGGAGTTTTTCGCCGGAATAACCAACCAGTCACCGACGGATTGCGTCGGGAGGAGCTTCTACGGGCGGGCGGCGTTTCTTAGCGCGCTCGACGTCCCTGCGTTCGGCACCATCGGCACCGCCGACGACTCTCGGCGCTAAATCGCTGCTTACTTTACACATGCCACGCATGAGACTGGATGTGTGAGTTCTACCTCTCTTGCTAAGGCCTTGTTTGGACTGTTTAAAAGTTAGTTTTTTTTATATATTAATATAATTAAATTTTGGATTATATTATTTGGGTTTTTTTAAAAGTAAATTAATATTTGTTTTTCTTCAAAACAAGAAATTTCAGTTTCTTACATAACAGGCAAAAATGAGCAAGAGCTGAGTTCTACCTCTCTTACTAAGGCCTTGTTTGAACTGTTTAAAAAGTTAAGTTTTTTATATAATTAATTTTTGAATTATATATTTGGGTTTTTTAAAAAGTAAATTAATATTTGTTTTTCTTCAAAACAAAAAATTTCAGTTTCTTCATAACAGGCAAAAATGAGCAAGAGCATATTTTTACAACTCAACAAATCCACAAAAAGGCAACCAAGGATACCAACAAAACTAAACAAGCTAGATGTGTTGAGGGTTTTAGGGTCGGAGAGGCAGTGAACAGCGAGGTAACCGGCAATGAGCGGCGAGGCAGCACCGCAACAGCCGGTGAAGTGTGAGGCAGCGACGCGGTGTAGACAACGAATGACGACGAAGAGAGAAGATAGCTTGAACAGAGAAAATCTGAGTACCACATAAGAAGATAAATCAAGGCAGAATAGATTGATTGTTTGCAGAAAACAGGTCTGAGCAACAACACGGCACACCAAACCGAATTTGTCGGTTCCTGCGTCGCGGTGGGTGGAGAAGAACAGAGGGACTGGGTTGGAACAGAGGGATGGTGGTTGATGAAGATGGTGACTGGGTCTCTCTCTCTCTCTCTCTCTCTCTCTCTCTCTCTATATATATATATATATATATATATATAGATTTATTATTAATGTCGAGAATAAGGATTGAAATTTACTAATCCTGTTCAAGTTTGCTAAACTGTCAGGAGCTGATGTCACGTGTGTGCCTACACAAGAAAAGTGTGAAATGCTCGTCGGTAGACTCTCCGACGATCAAGTTAGGCAAGGATTTTGAGAGAGAAATTTGATAGAATTTTTTCTAATAAAAAGAGAGCATACTTGTAGCTTCAAATGTGATGGCTATTTATAGAAAGAAATACACTTGACCTACTTTTGGAGTCCGATCCGACCCGAGCAGGTTGTACATTCTTTCTCTAATCTATGCATAGCAATTAATGATCTGATGGTGACTTATTAATGCTATAATTAGATCTATCTGTAAGATCTTTCAGCAAGTTTCTTTTGTTATGTTACGCTGTCCATCAATACTTAGACCTAGTCTAGTCTTTGGCTAAGTCAACTCTTTCTAACACCCTAGCCCCAGAACTAGCCTAGCAGCATTTGATCTCTTATTACGAGCTCTCCCTTTTGATACGCGTATCATGGGGCACGGATTCTAGGTGTCAACATTCGTGTTTGGTTGTAGGGATCTCATAGTTCGTCCCGCTCGGATATAGATGCTGAGCATCCCATCTCACGATGCTGAGCGCCTCATCTGGATCGGTATTGATCCTCTTAGGAGCTCGGGGATAAGGCACTACACGGCTTCGCATGCAACATCTCGTAACCTCGGGAACACTGTCCTCATATGCTCGGTTTACTTCTCGAGTTGTGACATATACGCCGAGGTGCCATACTGTACAGCACTCTACATATGCCACGTGGCCTGGTCGGATTCTGTCCTCCCACAATTACAAATTTTCCTCGTCTTCTTTTTCATCTTCTTCTTCAATGTTGTTAATCAATACTCTTGGAGGAGAGAGATGGTGAGTTTTTAAAAGTTATGGGTAGGGGTGTAAAAAAAGTCGGTAGTCCACAGGCGGTTTGAGGTTCGTTCGAGGTTCGTTATTGTGCGAGTTTGACCCGGTCCGATTAAGGCTGGAGCCTGATTTTAGCCCGTAGCCCCGAACTCCGTGCCTGAGCCTCCCCCCTAAGCCAGTGGGCGGGGCCAACCTGAGCCCGCCTACTTCGACCCATCCAAAGCCTGCCCAAAAAACTAGTTGTTAGGCCCGGCACGGCTCGGCACGAATGCCTCCAACGGCCAAAAATTCAAATGAACGGCCCAGATAACTATGATTTGGAAATAAATGGCCGAGATTAAGTGTCCGTTGGGACCGGCCCGGCTCAGCCCAACAGTTAGTTTTTGCTTTTTAAAAAAAAATTTAATATATTTTTGCTATAAATAGAGCCCCCTACTTTATTTAATTTTATTCAAAAATTTCTCTACTCTCTACACTCTAATTAATCGGTGAATTGACAATATTCGAGTTTGGTGCAACTGTTGGTGAATCAAGTACTGAAAATCAAGATCAAAACACAAATCGATCGAGATCAAGATTAATGATCGAAGTTTCTTAATTCGGTTTGCTTTATTTTCTGTAATTTAATATATTTTTTATAATATTTAATTTATTTGAATACAATTTTAAAATTCTAATTAACTTATGTAAAAAATTAAATTTTATTTCATTTTTAAAATTTAATACTAAGTTATTTTTTTCTATTCTCTATTCTCTAATTTTATTTCGTTTTAAAATTTTATAATTTTTTATTTTATTGATGGATCCAAATATATTTTTCGTTGATGAAGAAAAAGATATTTTTATATTTTCACATAGTAGTCCTAATTCTACTCCCACTGCTCGTATTTCTAATTCATCCATTAGTTCATCAACATCTGCTACTGCATCTGCATCTGTATCTATAAGTTCATCTAATAAAAATGTTTTAAATATGCGAGAATTTTTTTAAAATTTTTATAAAAAAAATATTGATAGCACTGTAACTGTTAAAGTAAAATGTAAAATTTGTAATAAATTACTTTCGGATAACACATCGAATGATACTAGCCACTTACGTAAATATTCTGATAGTTACCTAAAAAATACACATTTTAATCTCACTACACAAATGCAGATAGGTATGGGTACAACTGGTAATATTACTAATTTTTTCTATAATCATACCTGCACACAAAATTATGTTATTGATTATATAATAAAATAAAAAAAATTATTTTCAATGAGTGAACAATCGGCATTTGAATATATGATATAAGGCGATTTTTTTTTTAATTTTAACATTTTTTTAGAAATTCTACTAGAAATAGAATTTTACAAAGATTTGATGAAATTAAAACCGAGTTGATAGATTTATTTACAAATTTAAAAAAAAAATTTGATTAACTTCTAATTTATGAACTGGTAGAAATGTTACAGAATATCAATATATTACAGCACATTTTATAGATAATAATTAAAATTTATATAAAAAAAATTTTTCATTTAAAATTATGAAAATTTTCTATACAGGTCATTCTTTATGTATAATTATTAAGTAAGAACTAGTTTTATGGGACATTGGATTAAAAATATTTTCTATTAATTTAGATAATATTTTTTATAATAGCGAATGTGTTAACTATTTAAAACATAATTTACAGTTTCTATTATCTGATTCTTTATTTCATGCTCATTGTTCAGCACATATTTTAAATTTTATTGTTAAAAAAAAATTTAAATATTACAATGAATCTCTTGAAAGAGTTATGTTAGTAATAAAATGTAAAAATAGTAGTGCTAGAATAGTTAATATGTATAAAAAAATATGTTAACAAAAAAATATAAAATATAAAAAATTACGACATGATGTAGAAATTTGGTGAAACTCGATATATATTATGTTTTAACTAGCAATAAAACAAAAAAAGTAATTAATTTATTTTCTAAAATAAATATGAAAACTAATTTTACTCCACCAATTATATTAAAATTTGGGATAATTTAAATGTATATTAAAAATTTTATAAAATTTTTAATTAAGCAACAAAATTATTTTCTTATATTTACATTTTTACTACTTTATTAGTTTTACTATAATTAAAAAAATTATCGTAATATTTGATGAATATTTAATTAATGTAAATTATTATCAGTTGATATTTAGTATGAAAGATAAATTTAATAAATATTATAATAAATTAATACATATTTTTAGAATAACTTCCATATTAGATTATATGAGTAAAAATATTAATTTATAATATTTTTTAGAAAATATTTATAGTAATGCAAACCAACTTGAAATAATAAATAAAACACTTAAAAATTTATAAAATGAATATAAAACTTATATAATACCTCAATCTATACAACCTGCGGTTATGACTTTTTCTTAAAGTCGTAATAATGATTGGTTTATAATAAAAATTAGGAGTCTTTCTGAGATTAATGAGAATTCTATAATAGAACTTTAACATTATTGTGATGTCGTAAAAAATATAGATGAAGATAATTTTGATATTTTAGAGGATTGGATACAACACGAGGTGTCATGGCCAGTATTGTTCGCGATAGCTCGTGATATATATTAGAGTTTCTATCTCTATAGTTGCTTCGGAGACAACTTTTAGTGCAGGTAGACAGTTGCTGAACGATTACAGGTCCAGACTAACTTCGAAAATATTACATGTTTTAATGATTACACGCAACACAATTTACGTAGTAAAAATGTATCAAGAAATGAATGAGAAGAAAAGACTAGAAGCAGACTTAGAAACTATAACCTGTGAAACGCCTGAAGAATTATCATGCTCAAGCTAATTTTTCTTTTTCTTTTTTGTATATGTAAATGTTATTTGTTTATATTTATAATTTTATATTTCATTTGTAATGTATGTTAAGTAGAGAATAATGCAAATGATTGTTAGGTTTATATATGCCAACCTAGTTGGGATGTATTTGACCTATAATGATACGATTTTTCTTTTTTTTGAAAAAGTATAATACACTTATAATGTGTAAAATATAATATAATTGTTAAATTTTAATTTTTTATTAATAAATTTTATATTACGTTTAAGGAAACTTTTCACTCTAAGTCTTATTTTTATAAGTTGCTTATACATAGGTCCTATTCCAAAATTAGTTTTCACCGCACTCCTATTCCCAAATAAGATTTTTACTTTACACCCGTTTCTCAATTGCTGCTTATTAGGCGATAACAAAATGGTAATATTTCTATTTCAACTTGTTTATCATAAAGATTCCAACACTGCGCGACGTCACCCGCCACGGCCGACCGACCAACCGTTGCCGTCCTAGTGCACCACCACCTCCGACGTCCTCACCGGTGCTGTTACCGGTCACTACCGTCTCACATCCGACGCTCTCTGTCCCTCTCTCCGTCTCTCTCTCTCGTTTCCACCAGCAGAGGAGGATATGAAGTTGAGAGAAGCTGGACATTCTACTGCAGATTAGATTGGCACTCATATCTAATGAACAAGCAAAAAAAAGATACAGATCCAAAGATTCGGCCATAGATCCCACAGAACTAGCTTCATCTTTAACACCGAAAGAACCAGGATCCCAACCGTGTGTGTCGCCTCCGCGTTTGATGGTGGAGTGTTCACAAAATGGAACATGTGGAAAATGAGAATATTCACAATGAGTTGTAAATCCTCAACTAGTGTTCTTGCGCTGGCCGATCCTTCTTCATCAAGATCTAAAAAAATTTCTTCTTTTCCGGCGCGGAACAATCCAGCTTCGGTGGAATCGATCGTCGTCGTCGAGAATAAAGAACGAAGCTTTTCTCACACGATTACAAAAAGTCCATTACTATCTACAAAAAGTTCTTCTTCTCCGGCGTCAATCGATCCACTTCCGGTGGAATCGATTGCCATCGTCGAGAATGGAGAACGGAGCTTTTATGACGACACAGGGGAAAAGAAAGGAAATGAGTACTACTTCATTGACGAGATATGGAGAGAGATTGGCGTTTCTGATCAAGAGAGAAGAAACTTCTTCGCTTGTGAATCTATGGCTTCTCCGATCTTGAGCTATATTCAAAATGGGTTGAAAAATGAGAATATTTACAATGGGTTTGATCACAATGGGTTTGATTACAATGGGTTGAAAAATGAGAATATTCACAATGTGCCATTTCTGTCGAGAACGCATAACGAAGCTTCTGACCAAGGATATAATAGACTTCAAAAAATTAAAAATTTTAAAATAGAACTTAATAGAAATGTGATATAATAAATGAGACTATTCTACAAAATATTTTTAAAATAGGACCCAAAAACCAATTAACTCTACATGTAATTATTTTAATTATTCAAACTTATTACATTTAATTGTTAAACTTATAAGTTATAATAAATTAATAAACTTATCAATTAATAATAAATTTATAGTAAACTAATAAATAAATAAAATATAAACTTATATAATAAACTAAAAAGTTTTCAACTTATACTAAATAATTAACTAGTCAATTAAGAATATTACATTATAAACTTATAATAATATAAACTACGATAAATTAGTTTAAGAACTAATAAACTAGTCAATTTATTATAAATTAATAAGTTTATTATAAACTAATGTATTATATTATAAATTATAAACTAATAAATTTATTATAAACGAATGAGTTTATAATTTAATAACTAATAAAATAATAAAATAATATTTATATAATATAATAAAATAGTAGCTAGTTTATAGTTTGATTTGAAAACTTATTATTATAAGTTTAATGCACTAGTTTATAATATAATAAACTTTAAATTTATAATTTTTAAGTTAATATATTAACTATTATTAATAAAGTAGTAAACTAACATTATATTATAAATTTATAAACTAAATAATTATAAAAGTAATAAAAATATAAATTTAAAAAAAATTCAAAAAAATTCAAGGCCCACCTAAAGCTCGGGTTTGAGCCAGTACTCCCAAGGTCTAAGTTGACCCCCGAACAAAAAAGTTTGGCTTGGCCCGCCCGAAGATTTGGCACGAGTCTGTTGAGCCCGTTGGGCCCGAGCTGGGCTTGGCCCAGCCGAACCATGGTCGGGTTGGACTAGGCCGGGTCGGGCCAAAATTACACCCCTAGTTAAGGGTGAATTTGTCAATTTATTAAAAATTAACGGTCAATTGATGGTCAACTGACGAACAGAACAAACCGTTACATAAATAATTGTTGGAATCTGTGAATTTCATTGGCCATTGAAATCCAGATTTCAATAGCAGATTCAATTACAATTGAATTG
>JAOTRH010134301.1:0-14114 GCA_034768845.1 Heliamphora exappendiculata | reverse complement strand
ATATAATAAACTTTAAGTTTATAATTTTTAATTTAACTTAATTTTAAACTACTATTGTATTATAAATTAAAAAAAAACTTAGGCCTGGTCAAGCTCGCCTGAGCACGTAGCCCGAGTCCGTAACCTGAGCCCTTTACCCCTAGGGCCTGGGCCAACTCCCGGGAAAAAAAGTCTGGCCCGGCCCGACCCGAAATTTTGGCGAAAGCCCGACGGGCCCTGGCCGGGCTTGGCCTGCCCGGTCCATGGTCAAGTTGGGCCCAAATTACATGCCTACTTATGGTTTAAGCAAAATAAGAAATTTTGAAAAATGAATTAAATGTCTTGTGTATTAATTTGGAAAACTGTAAACAAGATAAGAAAATATTCATGCTGTTAAATGATAATAAATTTTCTAGAATGTTTGAGTTAGAGAATAGAATAACTGAACTCGAAAATAAATTGAATAATGCTAATACTACTCTCAAGCGTTGGAATGCAAGTTCACTTGCATTGGATGGATTGCTCAGAGATTAAAAAGAGAAAAGTGAAAGAGCTAGATTGGGATTTGCAGGCACTTCCACAAATAAGTTGTCAACTGAAAAACTTAAAGAAGCTTCAACGTTTGTAATAGCCAAGCAAGTTGAAGTGGTGAGTGTCAAAAGCAGTGAAAATGATGAATTCTCCAAAATAAAGTCAAGTGGGAAAAGATCGACAAGGCACCAAACAATCTGGTGCGGTAAGAAAATCCATCTCTCTTCCTACTTATCATTATTGCTGCATATTGGGTCACATTCGTTCTCATTGTAAGTTGTTGCACTGTTTTTCCATGTCCAATAAGAAGTTTGTACCCATTTATCATTACTGTAGATTGAGATGTGACATCAGATCACATTGTTTTAGGTTGCATGGCATGCCTCATATGAGCTATCCAATTGAGTCTGACAGACCTTCACAACCTAAGAGACTCGTTGTACAACCTAGAGAGTCGGCACCCGTGAGAACTAAAAAAGTCGGCTCCCGTGAGAACTAGAAAAGTCTGGGTTGGGTCTAGAGATTCAAAAACTTATGTGATTCAGACTGCTATGAGAGCTCAAAGCTCACATATGTGGTATTTGGATAGTGGTTGCTCACTTCACATGTTAAGGGATAGATCCTTATTTGCTACATTTGAGATTTATAATGGTGGGATGGTGACATTTGGTGATTGTAACTCTTCCAAAATTGTTGGGAATGGTTCCATTTTTTCCCCTGGACTACCAAAGTTGGAGAATGTCCTTCTGGTTAACTTTTCCCCTGGCAGATGTGTGGCACTTATCATGAGATGCATTTTTAAAAAAATAATTGCATTATCTTGGACAGAAAGGGAAAAATCGGCATGCATGGTGTTAGAACATCTGAAAATTATTATGATATTATTCTTTTAAATGTTGAAACTTGTAATTTTGTCAGGATCAATGATGATGAATTATGGCATTGGAGACTTGGTCATGTCAATAATAAGGATTTGTCAAAAATTGCCAATAAAGAGTTGATCAAAGGAATTCTCAAGTCGGGTAGCCCATTGAACCTTGTTTGTGATGCATGTCAAATAGGTAAACAGACCAAAGTTTCTCATAAGAAGATAGATACTTTAGGCACCAAAGCACCACTTGAATTGATGCACATGGATATGATGGGTCCTACTAGGACTGAGAGCTTAGGAAAGAAAAAGTACATTTTTGTTCCTGTTGATGACTTCTCTCGTTTTACTTGGGTTATTTTTCTCAAAGAGAAGCCTAAAACTTTTACTGTTTTCAAAACTCTTGTTCTTAAGCTTCAAAATAAAAAATTCAAGTCGTCCAACTCCGTTATTCACATTCGATCTATCATGGTAAGGAGTTTGAAAGCTCCAACTTTACTTCTTTTTGTGAATCTTTGGGTATACATCATGAATTCTCTCTCCCTAAAACTCTTTAGCAAAATGGAGTGGCTGAAAGAAAAAATCGAGTCATTCAAGAAATAGCTCGTGTTATGTTGCATGACAAGAATTTGCCCTAACAATTTTGGGTAGAAGCTGTGAACACCGCATGTTATACCATTAACCGAGTCTATTTAAGACTAGGGGTTCTTTACACTCCCTATGAACTTTAGAAAGGTACAAAATCAAAAGTCAAGTACTTTCGAACTTTTGAGAGTAAATGCTACATTTTTCGAGATAGAGAATAGCTGGGTAAATTTGACTCTCGTAGTAAAGAGAGAATTTTCTTAGGCTACTCCACAAACAGTAAAGCATATCGTGTTTTTAATAATAGAACATCTACTGTTATGGAATCTATAAATATTGTCATTGATGATGAACCTACTGTTATACATGTTGATAATGACTTACCTATTTCAGGTTAACTTAATGGTGAAATGGGATCTGAAGAAACTGAAAAGCAGTATAAGCAAGAAGGAGATGAAGCAACTGCTGAGAAGAACCCCACTAATGTGAAATAAGGTTCCCAGTTGTAAGAATCTGAACCTAATGGGTCTTTGAAGAAAGGATTTGAACCCTCAGCATTGGTGAAACTCAACCATCGAATAAGTCAAGTCCTTGGCAAAGTCACGGACAAGATGCGGGCTCGGTGACAGATGTGGGATGAGGTAACATTTATGTGTTATGTCTTTAATTGAACCGAAAAATGTCAATGATACCTTATTTGATGAATGTTGGACTAATTCCATGCATGAAGAGCTAGAACAATTTGCTAGAATTAATGTGTGCAAACTAGTCCATCGGCCGTCAAACAAAAATGTGCTTAGAACCGAATGGATCTTTAAAAATAAAACAAATGAATTTGGTGAAGTTGTTAAAAATAAGGCTAAAATGATTACGTAGGGTTATACTCAGGTTGAAGGAATAGATTTTGATGAGACATTTACCCTAGTGGCTCGTCTTTTATCAATTAGACTTCTTTTTGTCATTGCATGTAAGCTTCGCATTAAATTGTTTCAAATGAATGTTAAGAGTACTTTTTTGAATAGTGACCTTAAAGAAGAGGCTTATGTTGAATAGCCTAAAGGGTTTGTCGACCCGTCATTGCCTAACCATGTTCTGAAACTGAGGAAAGCTCTCTACGGGCTAAAACAGGCTCATCGAACTTGGTATGACCGATTGAACTCATTCTTATTAGAGAAAGGCTTTTTCAGAGCTGGTGTTGACAGAACATTGTTTATTTTCATTCAGAATAGAGATATTCTTGTAGCTCAAATCTATGTTGATGACATAGTGTTTGGGTCGACTGACGACTCATTAGTGAAAGAGTTTTCTGTAGAAATGAGTAATGAATTTGAAATGAGTCTCATGGGTGAATCGAACTACTTCTTAGGTCTTTTGGTCAAACAATCTGAGTTTGGCATATTTATTTCTCAATCTAAGTATGCTAGGAATCTTGTCAAGAAGTTTGGGCTAGAAAACTGGAAGCATGCTTGAATCCCAACGAGTGTCACCACTAAGCTGTCCAAAAATGAGTCCGGAAAACCTGTTGACTAGACCATGTACCATAGCATAATTGGTAGTCTATTGTATTTGACAGTGAGTTGTCACGATATTACGTTTAGTATTGGTGTTTGTGCTAGATATCAGGCTTGTCCCAAGGAGTCTCACCTTCAGGCGGTCAAACATATTATTAAATATGCGAGTGGGACTTTTGAGTATGAGATTTGGTTCACCTATTATACAACTTCTGGTATCGTAGAATTTTTTGATGCTGATTGGGCCGGGAGTGTCAATGATAGGAAAAGTACATCTGGTGGGTGTTTTTACATAAGAAACAATATTGTCCCCTGGCGTAGCAAAAAGTAGAATGACATCTCTCTTTCCACGGCTGAAGCCAAAAACATAGCAGCTAGTAGTGGTTATACTCAACTTATGTGGATGAAGCAAATGCTATCTGACTATGATTTTGAATAGGGTCCGATTGTGTTGTATTGTGACAACACCAGTGCGATAAACATATCTAAGAACCAAATTCAAGATTCCTGAACCAAGCACATTGATATTCGTCACCACTTTATTCAGGATCTTGTAGAGGATGGCACCATTATTCTTGAGCACGTAGAAACTGAATTTCAAAGAGCCAACATTATGACCAAACCTCTTGACCATCTTCGGTTTGATTTTCTTAGGAAGACTCTTGATGTTTGCCTTGTTAAGTGATTCTTTTTTAAAAAAAGGTTTGTGAAATTATTTAAGTATTGAATATCTGTCTATATTCTTTACAATCTATGTATATGTGTTTAATCATCATTCTTTGAGACTCTGTGCTATAACTGTTGTTCGGTGGCGTCTCAGTCATATTGCTCTTGAAATGCATTCCGACTTAATTCTATTTTGTACACACTTGTCTTGGCTTGGGATTTTAGGTTTGTCATATCCTAAAATCAAAAATGGTTTATGAGTTGTTATTCAATATCAGTTTTCCTATGATTACATGAAATATCTTATGTTAACGACCTTAATAATTTCTAGGTTATATTTCTTTCTTGATCTCGACTTTTGGTATTTTTGGTTGGATAGAGGAAATGACTACCTATGTGAACTATACTTTTTCGTACATATTAGTATGCAACAACCTTAAATTTTGTGCCACAATATCTAATCTTATCTGAGAAAATGACTACATTTACAAACTTTATCTTTTCGTTCGTATTAGTGTGAAAGCTGCCTTCAATAGCATTAATCGATAAAATGTTAGTTTCTAGAAATGGCTACCTAAGCGGACCTTGCTTTTTAGTCCATCTTACTGTGACAGCTGCCAGTGGCATCGCTTTCAACATTGCTTACTTATTTTTCTTTGGCATTGATCAAGGGGGATTCTATCCGAAAATGTTGTTTGAGTCGAAAATATGTCCATTTCATGTGACTATTGGCTTTCTGATATGACTGAGTTATTTAACATGTTTTGCTTCTAATTTTGATAAAACTTGGATTTTTAGTCAACTCATGTCACACACTCACAACCTCATATAGAATTCCATCTGAATGTATTTTATTGCAAATATGAGTGTGCTGAGATTAAACTGGTTGACAGTTTGAGTTTCTTAGTGTGCTTGATTGTATAACATATGTGGAGCCCTCGTTGAAACAAGATATTTATTACTATTTTCATGTTTCCTCTCTCGCCACAAAAAGTTTTTTTTTGCTTCTTTTTTCTTTCATTTTTTTTTCCTTTGTGAGTTTGAGTTTTTTTTTTTGGGTCTTTGGGTCATATTAGTTTTCTTTATGGGGTGTGAGTATGTTTTGTTTGGCCTAAAAATCCATCTGCTCGATAGACCAATTAATATGTCTATCAAGCAGTCCTTTGCATCTCTTAGCTTCCCTGCCCCCTGTTCAAAAGAACCAAGCTTTGTCAAAGACGGATCGATCGATCTGATCAAAAGGGGATATTATTTGCAGGTGCTTAGGTTTTTTTGTTTCATTCGATTTTTTTCTTCTTTCTCTCTCTACCTAGTGTACAAACTCATGGCTTTCCTGCTTCTCATTGCTCGTGTTCTTAGGCCATCAATCCTTGAGCAAGTAAGTTTCCCTATTCTCTCTCCTGATCTTCTATTTGCATTTTGTTCTCTTTTAGTGATCTCTAGGGTTTGTTTTTCTTCGTTTCATTAAGTTTTCTTTTCTCTCAATCGTGCGGTCTCGCTCTCTCTTCTTTTGATCTTTGGTTTGGCGACCCTTGTTTTGCTCGCCTAGACTCAATTAAGTATCTAGGGTTGGGCTTTTGTTCATGTGCTTTACCTATCTATATGTATATATATATATATATATATATATATTTATGAATATCCATCTATATATATCTTCCATGTGCATTGTTTTTTTTTGGTTTAGATATAACTATGTTTTTGTTTTTCTAGTTTTTCTTTTTTTGTTCTTTGGGCTTGCCTCTTTTCTTCTCCCGTTTCGTGTTTTTTTTTTTGGAATGTTCTCCAACCTTGCCCTCTCCTTGTTTCCTCATGCGTATAGGGTGGTTTCGGGGTCTTAGGTGTTGTTCTTTTTTTTCGGGGTGGTACTACTTGGTTAAGTTTTCATGGCTCCAAAATATCAAGCCAAGTTCACCAGTGCGAGGATTGTTTCTGATTTCGAATGACTATTTCAAAATAAGGCTTCTTTCCTACAATTCAAGGATTATTTTGAAAAACGACTGGTTCTGTTAGAATGTAATGTCGTGCTTTGAGATTTTTTCAGAGAATCCGGCCATTAACGCCTTTCTTGCCCTTAATTGGAAAAGTTTCTTGCACTTTGATCTGTCAACCTCTCTTTGGTTCGGGAGTTTTACAACTCTTTGACCGAAAAGGCAGATGATGTTGACACCTATGTTGGTCATGTTTGTAGTGTTTCGTTTTCTCTTTCTCTTGATACGGTTGCATCTTGCCTTAGTTTAGAGTCTTGTCCCGTTGAACCCGATTTTCCCCGTCCTCATTACTCACCTTGGCATCCTTTTGATTACACGCCCATAGCCTCGGATTTATGTGGTGTCCCTCGTTCTTGGGTGACCGGGGTTCTTATTTCCCAACGTGATCTCACAGCCACCTATCGTCTCCTCAACTTAATCGTGTGTACTAACATTGACCCCGAAGGTCACTCCTCTAAGATATCAAAGCAACATGGCTACATTTTGTGGGTTACTGCTCATAAAAAGGAGGTTGATGTTAGTGATAGGATTTTTGAGTGCATTGGTCGGATTGCGTGGGGTAAGTACTCTAGGTCTCCCATTTGGGTTCCTCATTACTCAGTTTCTTTGGTTTCTTTATGTTTTCAAGGTTCATACTAGCACATATCCTGATGTTCTGAAACACCTATCCCGGCCCATAACTAAAACGACCCTAAAACATAGAACATCCCATATACCCAAGACCCCTTCTCTTACACGTCAAGGCATTCCTGATGATGCTGAGGCTAAGCTTGGTGTTGACCGCGAGACGGATCTTCCTGAGGGGGAGGATGTCCCAGGCCGATTGGAACGTCTTAAGGAAGAGATCAGCCTTTTGCGTGCTGATGTTCGTAACCTGATCCGGCATCAACACGAGACGTGGCGAGAATTGCAGGAGTTCATGGCATATGTTTGTTCACATTTCCACCTTCTCTGTGATTTTTTTTGTTAGCCATCCCCATACTTTATTTTTTTTGGGACTCTTTTGTTTAGCTGACACTGGTTTCTATTTAGCATTTTTTTGGTTGGCAATTCAGTGCCAAAAGGGGGGATGTATTTTGATGGATGGATAGGATATTTGATCTTCTGATATATTTGATGGATGGATAGGATAGTTGATCTTCTGATATACTTTTTTGAGATCTTGGATTCATGATGTTTAGTTTTTATGTGAATGCTTTGCAATATATGTTGAATTGCCTTATATTTTTTGGGTTGTAAATTGGCATCATAATTTTTGGGTATCTTAATATTTGATAGATATTGAGATTGGGTATTGTGATTCATGCTTGTAGCTGATTATTGGGGTTGATATCAGTGAATTGGTAAGAACTTGAGATTTGTCGCAGAATTGCCAAAGGACGAGACTGTTAGGGTTTTGGTTTCTAACGTAGGTTTTCTTATTTTGGCAAATCTGTGACAATGTTTATCTGTTATTTAATTTCAATGATATAATGTTTTTTGTTCTTGGGAAGTACTCTTGTTTATAATAGGTTTCCACGTTATTGTTATGGGCAGTGAAAGAAGAGAGAAGTAGTTTTCACTGATCAATCACCGATCAATCGGTTCAGCATGCAGAAGTTCAACCCTGGTGCAACAGTGAAGAAACCGAGAGCTAATGTTCATCGATCAATCGGTCTGTTCACCGATCGATCGGTCTCGTGAGCGTGTTTTCATTAAATATCAGTTAGGGTTTTATTTTAAAGGTTTTTATGTTTTTTAGTTGAGAGCAGCTTTTGTGTGAGAATTAGATAGAAGTTGGGCTGCTGTTCTTAAGGTGAGGAGAGACTGAGAGATATTCATCTGAACAGATTTATGCAATCATAGGAGCTTTAAGTTGCTGTTCAAAAATTTGGAGATTGATTCGTTCAAGACTTGAGAGGATTCTCAAGTGAAGAAGACCAAATGAGGATTCCGATGGCAGACTCGTACGAATTTGGTGCATGAGAATTCGATAAGAAGACTGGTTAGCAATAGGTTGAGGATTCAACTGAATATTGTAAGAATTTTTTGTAACCAATACTTTATTTATAGTGTGTATCTTTTAGACTTGGATAAGTTCCGTGATTTTTTACCCGATTGGAGTTTTTCACGTAAAAATTCCATGTCTTGTGTTTGTTTGGTTGTGGTTTATCTATTCCTTATTCTTCATTTATTTTGTACGTGCAAATCAAACGAATAAGGTTTTAGGTTTATAAAGGTTAAAACGATTTTTCAGCAATAAAAAAGGTATTTTTGGTTATATTTATATACATATAATTACGTTTTAGGAATCATTCCAACCAGCCAAACATAGGAATTTAAATGCTAATTTTATTATTTATTTGATTTTTACACATGTATACCAAATATTAGAATAAGAATCATCATTCTCACTTCGTTTCAATATTCCATACCCATTCCAATCTCAGTTTCACTCTTATTGAAAATCATTCTAATGGACCAAACACTATATAAGAAAGTGAATGAAATTATTTGGATGAGTAGAGCCTAAAAAGCACTGAACACAAAATTCTAGTAGCCAGCGCTCGTAGAGCACTAATCGGGTACTCGAGCACTAGCAATCCAAAAGCTTGCGCTTGTGGGGTGCTCGAGTGCCAGCAAGTCCAAAACAAGGCGCTCAAGTGCCAGACTAGCCACGGTTTCCAGTGTAGGGCGCTCGAGTGACTCCGGCGCAGAATGCTTTTTAACCTAGGATTTTATATCGTTATGTTGATATATTCAGTGTTAGAATTGGACTAAGAGACTTGTGAGAGGTATGAAAATAGCTTAAGACTCTCTATAACTTGTATCTTTGATCATCATAGTGAAAAATTGCAGCACCTGTGGACGTAGGCACCATTACTGAACCACGTATAATGTTTTTTTTGTGTATGATTATTTCTCGTTCCTATTTCTTGTTCGTGCTCGTAATTTCTTATCTCAACATCATGTCGAGGATTTCTTGATTGAAACCCCAATAGAAATTATATATAATGTGGTATTATTTGTATTAGTTATAAATAGATAAAGTATGTGATAAGAGTTAAAATAAATTTGACCTTTAAATAAAGAGATAAGATAATTCAGAGAAAGTAACAAATAATCTTGAGGAGGGACGAAACAACATATCCTATAAATATTCCTAACTAGTAGTCTCTTATATTAGAGATTAGATTAATAGATCAAAACTATAAACTAAATGCGGGACAAATAATCGAATGACGTGAATTTAAAATATGATCTTATATTATTATATAATTTTTAAATTCAGTTCAATAATCTTTAATCTCGAAAAAAAAATGTGGTTAGGGCATCTACAAAGACCAAACATTATTAAGTACTCTTGGAGTGTCATGTGTTATTGAGTGGTGAAAAAAATCCATAGTTCTGGATTGGCTGTTCGAGCGGTTAGGGGTCCACTCGAGCAGGCTAGCACAGTGGTGGTCTCAGGCTAGGGATACCTCGAGCGATCAGTAGTCAGCTCGAGCAGGATTGTATGCCAAGAAGTCTCGGGTTAGTGATCACTCGAGTAGTTAGGGGTCTGCTCGAGTGGATAGGTCGCTGAACAGTTTTTTAGTACGGCGGCTAGGGTAATGTTTTAACCCTAAAGGGTCTTTCATTAGGTGTGTGATGATATGTTTTAGCTAGAGAGAGAGAATGTCAAGAACATCATCTCTCTTTGTAATCCTCGAATCAATATAGTAAAGTGTGATCCCATGGACGTAAGCACGCATTGCAGAACTACGTAAATCTTGTGTGTGATCTCGTGATTGTTTGTTTTTCTTTCTTCTTAATAATCATTCCGTGATTTTTGCATTCGTAGTTGATTTTGAGTGGGATTAGTGATCGAGTTCTAATTCCCAAAATATGGCATTGTTTATAGAGTGCTCTTGACAAATAAAAATATGCGATGTATATTAAGTGAGTTCCTCTTATTTTTACCTACCCAACAAGAAAAGATTTACATTATTCTATAAAAAATATTTTTTGTTATATAATTAAATAAACATACCATATAAATAATATCACCTAATGCTATGAAAGTATCGAATAATTACAAGAAAACAGACTGATGCATGTCATTATATCATTTATATGACTCTTGACCTTTGAACTAGGATTCTGCCGGCAGAAATTAAGGGTGCACAACAATTATCATGTTTGGCAACTCGAATTATTTATATAAGGTTTTTTATTTTATTTTATTTTTGAGTTTTTTAGTTCCAAATGTAGAAAAATAAATAAAAATTTGTTTCGTTATTCATGCTTTATGCCACATTAGTTCTAAGTTAATTCTAAGCTCGTGACTTTAAATTGAGAAAAAAGGTTTATTCTCTTCCACTACAAGAAAAAGCATCAACTGCAATGCCCTTTCTCGACGAAGACAAAATTTCGTCGTTGAAAGTCAACTTTCAGCGACGAGCTCACCAATGTTGTCGTCGTAGGGTTGTCGATGTGCCACGACGACCCATTCTCGGTGGCAAAGGAATGTTTTTGCGCGCGACAACTTACATATTTCGTCGTGAAGGGTTAAGATTTCGCACCAACACTCGCGCTAAATTCGAGAGAATTTGCGAGAGTTCTAAACATATTTGCGCGATAAAGTACTGTCATCGCAGTTGCTCTTGGAGTTCAAAATACGCTTGCGCGACAATAGTTGTTTGTTGTCAAAGGATTGAGATTTTGGCACCAACACAATTAGGTTCGCGCGCTTGGGACTTTTGCTGTGCCGACAACCCTGCTCATCGGAGAAGCCGAGGTTTTATTTGTCGATAATGCATCTTGTCGCAGAAACCCTCATCTAATCTGCCTCCCAACCTTTGCGCGCTACAAACCCTAGCATCTCTAATTTGCATCTCCCCAACTGACCACCACCTTCTAAACAAAATACGTATACGTACAGTATATTTCACAGTTCACCGTTGCTGCGTGAACTTCCCCTTCGCCGTCACGCGCCACTGCTTCTCTGCCATTGCCGCCTGCGCTTCAAGCCACACTACCACCGCCATCGCCGCATGCGCCTGAAGCCGTTGCTTTTTCCGCCTACGCCGCTTGCGCTTGAATCCATCGTCGTCGCCCCGTGCGTCTTAAGCCACCGCTGCTGCCCCTTTGCATCTCAAGCCGCCGCTCTTTGCCCTCAAGCCGCCGCTCCTTTGATTGGTATTTCTTTTTGAAGTTTTTTAAGTTTTCATCTCTTATAGTTTTTATTAATTGATATCATCCAAACGGTCCATATAATATTACGTATTCTTATATTCATATTTGGTTGAATGTGTTTGGTTGATTGGGATCATTGATCTGATATCTTTATGTTTGTTGTGAGTGTTAAATGAAAAAGGAAAACTGTGGATTCTAATTTGACATAATCATGTTTGGACATTTGAAAATGAATAGAGTTATCTTGCTATGTATGAAAATGAATTCTAATTTAACAATTCATATGTATACATGACAAGTTTGAGATTAAAAACTACGGCACCAATGAGGTTGTTAGAAGTCATATTGAGAAAAAATGTCAAAATATTTATAAAGATTGGAAGGCACGTATAAAAAGACATTACATGGACATGATAGAGGCTTGTGATGACCCAAAAATTGGGCCATGCAAAAGAGTAAAACGAGAAGACTAAGAATATATGATTAATCATGTTTGGACATCTGAAAAGTACACAGTAAGTTTTTTATATTGGAATTGCAATAGCAATAGCAATATTTAACTTATATATTCTTCAAAATATTTTGTAAATTCGGGCTGAGAAAAACAAAATTAATCGATCTAAGTTGTCGTTCAACCATACAATGGGCTGTAGATCTTTTCCTACTGCGATGTCCATCAAGGTGATATGTTTTTAGTTTTAAAATAAGATATATAAATATCAATTGTTAAATATTCACTAACTCATGGCATAAATTGCATTAGGCAAACGAGAATTGTGGTGAGAAACCCCACATCTTAGACTTTTTCAAGGACTCCCACACGCGTAAATAAAAAAGGTGACTGGGTAGAACCCGTATGTGCTGAATTGCTTGTAAGTATATTCAAGTATGTGTTCAATTGTAATTTTTTTTTTGTATTATTACTAATTGTTTAACTTTTTATAAATATTTCAGGCAAAATTTGAAAGGTTACGCAAAGAGGCATCACAACCTGGAGCGGAACCAGTTACACAGGAGCAGATGGCGATTGATGTATTAGGAAAATGCTCCGATTACTTAAAAGGATATGGAATTGGTGGGAGGTCGTCATCATCTAGAAGCTTGACTGCACAATCGCAAGAAGAAGTCCAAACTCTCCGAGATAAAGTGAAAACATTGAATGAGTTGAATAAGATCCAAGAAGAAATGATAAAGGAGCAACAAGAGTCAATAAAGCAGCAACAAGAGATGATTGAAGCGAATAATAAGAAGTTCGAGACTTTTCAAGATTTCGTGGATCGCCAAATGAGAGTGTCATGGTCCCAACGCGACAATGGTAGTGGTGGATCGAGCTCTTCTTAGTAAGTCTACCTATAGTACTAAAGCTTAATCTAGTTATCGAATGTTTTTTTCAAGAATTTGAGAGTTAGAGGTTAAAACTTTGGATAAGCCATCAAATGGTTCTAAAACTCGTATGAACAAGTCAATCTAGAGTAATATGACTTGTGAAAACAAATCACACGTTAATTCAACGTCCGGTTTGAGAATTAGATAAAAATTTGTTAATATTGAAACTTAAAAAATTGCAAAAAAGCCGTAAAAGGTCAAAATTTTGGATAAACAATCAAATGACTTGTTAAAACAAACCACACGTTAATTCAAGGTCCGGACATATACACATTACTAGGCCAAAGAAACTTATACTCATAATGGGCACCTCAATGCAAATTTAGGTTAGATAATAAAAAAAATTATATAATTTATATTTTTTAATTTGATTAATTTTATATTTACTAATAAAGTTTAACAATGATTTTTTTTTCTTTTTTTGTAACAAATACGGATCGGAGATTCTATTGTGGTTTTGAAGTAATGATCATGCTATTGGAATTGAGGAATTGATGAATTATTTTATAATTTATATTATTTTTATTCGAATATGTTTTGAACGGTTGATGATTGTTTGGAACTTGCTATTTTTATTTGGATATGTTTTGAACGGTTGATGAATATTTGAAATTTGTTATTTTATTTGGATATATTTTGAATTACATTATTATTATTAAATTTTTGGTGAATTGAATCGATGAGAATGTATTTAGTTGTGATTATTATTGTGTTATACAGGTTTTTTTTGTGTATGATTAGCAAAAAAATATTAATAGTTTAATTATGGCAGTTTTGTTTTTTGTTTATCTTTAGCGACGAAAATAATGTTTGTCACTGAAAACATTTTATGCTTTTATTGACTATATAGTGACATATATTTTCGTCGGCAAATGTAACCATTACCGACGAATTAGAGAATCAGCGACGGCTGCTCCGTAGGCAAAGATAGGTCATTGGCGACGCAAATGCCTTGTCGTTGATGGGTTACCATTTGCGACGGCTGGCCTTGTAGGCAAAGAGACATCATTGCCGATGTATTTGGCTTGTCGTGGATGAATACCATTAGCGACAAATGCCTTAATAGGCAAAGGTAGGTCATTACCGACGATTCTGTCGTCAGTAAATGTTGATCTGTCCCAACGACACAAAATCGTCGCGGTAGATCTGTTGGGAGATAATCCAACGCCATAATAAAATTACATACTCAGTGATCCAGAAAATACATTTTTATTAACTTTCAACAAATTACAGTAATCTGAAATTATAAAAAAATAAAATAACAGAAATAACATGAATGGAATTTGCAAACCGAGTCTTGCAATCGCAGTTTCCTTAAAAATGATTCGCCGCCCACCGAGGGTGCTGTAGGTATTCCACCGGCGTCACTCTCCCAGGATAAAACGGCTCCACGATCGTCGGAACACCACCAAGGATTGGCTACGAACGTTCTCCGTCTGT
>JAOTRH010134279.1:0-14115 GCA_034768845.1 Heliamphora exappendiculata | reverse complement strand
TGTTAAATTTCTTTTCTGTTTGATTTTATTTTGCCTGCAAGTGAACTTGACTTTAATCCCCATCTAGTAATATTCCAGCTTGTTTGTTAAATGAATTGTACACTTGTACCGAGTAAAGATTAAAGCTTGGCTCAATGGCCTCCTATTATGAGTGGTATAGATAGTATTTGTTTGGGAACTAATTTTATGTATTTAGTTATTTACCAGAATAATACTACTTCAGCTTACTTTGGATATAGAAAATATGACTTACATAGTAGCTTTTGCAACACTTACAGCTTAAGAATTCAGTGGTCCTGGGAAAAACAAACATAGGGAGGTTTCTAGATTCCTATGGAGTATCACGTGCCAACCCAAGCAAAGGTTTTTTTCTTCGTTGTTCTCTAGTTTCTTCGGCATTGCGGCTTTGTATTTCTAGAAGATCAAATATCTTACTTTTCTATATAGACGGGATTATTTTTAAGCTTCTCTCTCAACAAGAAGCTTTAAAAAAATTAAAACAATTGTGCTTATAGCCTTTTGCTTGTAACTTGTAATTCTAAATCTACAAATACAAATTCTACTGCCTAAAACTAAGTTTATAGCTTTAACAAATATTTGTAATTTCTACTTGAAGTTATAATTATATCTTTTCAGTTTTAATCTATAATTTCGTAATTTCATCCCCACCAAATACCTTCATAATTTGTTATCTAGAATTTGAAGGAGTGCAGTGGTATGAGGACTTGATGACGGAATGGGGGTATTCTCCTCTTCTTGTGACCCATTTATGAATCTGGGTCACTAAGCGCAGTGAACAAACCTTGAACAAGGTTAAGCTAACTTGCTTGAGCAGTGAGCAAACCTTGAACAAGGTTAAGCTTGCTTGCCTGAGTTCACCTTAGCAGAGTGAAGCCTGGACAACCAACTACTTTGCTCAGCTTGGCTTCTTTGTAGCCCTATATATCTTCCAAATTAACTAGTTTTATTTGGATTTCATATGAGTATAAAACTTTGTTTATGGGAATCAACATTTCCTATAAGGCACAAAGCAAATCCAAAAGAGACTGCATAGATGAAATGCTAATACTAAATTGTTACCTTTTAGCAATACATAGAACTCCACTTTAAATTTTTGCTTTTTGATTAACATTATTGTATAACAGCAAGTATATAGAGGCTTAGGTGCTAGGCTAGACCAGAGTGATAATGTCTAGGAGGATGACGTGCACTCAATGACTTGAGAGTGCCAGAGGCAGGTGAGGCAGAGCTCAGGCAGTCACTCAGAGAGAGACAGAGAGAGAAAGTGGGAGATGGTCTGAGAGTATTAAGTGTTTTCCAAGAGCTGAGGTTAACCCAAAAGGGTAAGAGCTTAGGGTTAACTCTTTTTAGGTTGGAGCAAGCGGCAGGTCCAATTCACCTCAGGACAACCTGTATTCTTTTCATTGTCTTGATAAATTGAAGATGGCTTGCTCTTTTGTAAGTTCTAGGTTCAACTTTCGGAGTTTGTATTGTCAGAGTTACAAAGATTGGTATGATATCTGGTGTGTTGTATCATATAAACAGTCAAGCGTTAGGTATGACACATGCTCTAAAGTGTCAAGGTCAAGGTGAGGCCGCCTTCGTAGAGGATGAGCCAAACTCTATTAATAGACCCTTCATCATAGTCCATAGTCTTCAAGTCACATGCCTCATTTGGTTTCAAGCGGAGGTACCTATAGCCTTCTTCCAGCTTACGGCAATTTAAATGATTCTTCTGAAGATTTTACTGAATAAATGGAGATATTGAGTTGAAGTGTGGTCGAGTGGCTAAGAACCCGGAAGGCATGGAGTGAGGCGATTTAGTGGAAGCCAGCTGATTGAGTTAGGTTGTGCTAAACCGTACAACTGTTGAAGCCTGATTTTCCCTGCGTTTGAAATGCTCTCTGGTATTTTGGTGGGCACCAATGCGTTGAATGCATAAGTGGCCAAGTTCACGCAAAGGGGATCTACAAGCCTACGTTTGAAACGCTTTCTGGTACTTTGGTGGGCACCAATGCGCTGAATGCGTAAGTGGCCAAGTTCACGCATAAGTGACCCCGGAACTCCAGGGATAGCGAGGAGCTAAGGACCTGGCTCACTAAGTGGTGATGGAGCCTACGTGGTTAGTTCACAAGGAGTTGAGGCGAGCTAAGGCAGCTCGCTCGTTGGAGGTGAGCTGGGCAGTTCACTCCTTGCGAGGGAGGTGAAGCTTGCTCGCTCGTTGCAAGGCGAGCTGGCTGGTTTGCTCCTCGGAGGCAGGTTCTCTGAGGTGCTACGTGGTGGCGATCCTTCCATATACCCACAACATCCATTTGAAATGGTATTAATTTGCGAGAGAAATGCAAAGAAATCAAATCAAAAGGTTTTTGCATAAGAGTGTGCCAGACAATGTAAATTTAGTGGTGCTCCTTTACTGTTAAAAAATTGCAAAATTTATTGGAGTAACCAGTGTTGCAAATGAACAAAATTTGTTTGAGGAGATATTCAAGGTTTAAGTTGTCTTAGTGGTTCCCATGCTTTTTGTATTAATACATGAGCATAGGCACGTAATGTAGCCGGTGTTCTGAAAATGAATTGGCTGGGATTAAGTTCAGTAAGGTTTTACTGGTTTGAGCCTTTTGCCCTTCAGGGTGTCCATGTAACATTTAGAGGAACTTTTGCGGAGATTAAGTGTGAATACTCTACCAGGCTTAGTTTTCTTTCTGAATTGATCTTTGGTAATCAATCAAACTTTAATATTATATTTTTTTTTGGGTAGTGTATAGGCTTTTAATATGCTTGTTGTGATTGATTGTCTCTATTTGTTGTTACCGTTAATGAAATTTATTTATGTATGAAACATAAAATAAAAAGTATCTTCTAGGCAGTGTGGAATTAGTAGTTTATTCTCCCAATTTGTGCAAGGAGCTAACCTAGAAACTCGCGATGACAGAGTTCTGAGCTGTATGTGAGTTGTGACCTTTTTAATGTTATATCTGACATATATAGTTATCTATCAGCTGATCTGTGAGAAAGTTATGACAATGTTGGTGAACTTTCAATTTCCAATAATATCAGCTGCATATCTAATGAGCACCGGTTCAAATGTAGGCAAAGCTAATATATATTTGAGGGAATACCAGCCTTTTCCAGGGAAGAGGACATTTCAAGCCAACGTTACCAAATGCTTCCCAGTCGGCTACACTATTGAAACTGTCATTGATGGAAAGCTTCTTCGAGGAGTATTATTTTCCAACAAATTATGCTTTAACCACACTGATGATAATTCTAAAAGGTGAAATATGATCACTTTCTATCGCTAAGTCTGAAAATTGGCAATTATCAGTTCCTTGAAACCCATATTTCCTGAAAATTCTAATTCAGGCAGTTATACTATATTCTCAAATCAGGAGAAAGGGTGTTGTGGAGATTGATCATGTTAAGCTGAATGATGATCAGAAGTCTTACTCAGAAAGTGCAAGACCCATCAAGCAGGATAAAGTAGATGATAGACTGGCAGATGGTGTTCATGGAAAGAATACGGAAGCTGCTGCTTCTGCTGCTGTTGCTCCCAATATGAAGAGTTCAGTACCCTCTGATGCTTCTCACCCCCATGAGGTTATAATTTATTTCCTGTTTATCGGATAAAAAAAAACTTTGGGTTTTTTTTTTCTTCAAAGTATTAAATTTGCTATATTTCATGCAAATGGTCTCGCTCATTTCCCCTTCTCCTTTTTACATCTGGTCTTCTTCTGATATCTCGAATTAGCCTTCAAGCAGCTAAGAGACCCATGTTCCAGATTCTACTGACCACACTACATGTATTCGTGTGCTGGTAAAGACATTCCACACACATGATGCCTTGTACTTAAGTGTGAAACAGTATGGATTTGCATTTCTTTCTGCTTAAAACCAAGTTGGCATTATGTAGCCCAGCTTAAAGTACCAGAGCCTGTGATTGATGCATGGGAAGTGGAACTGGGTCAAATTGAAGAAGAAAATAGCCCACAGGAAATCAATACATTTATCCCATCGTGGTCTAGCACTTAAATTCTTATTGAGAAATTTTTATTGCATAGACCCAATGTTGATTTCCCCATCGTCGGAGTAGCACATCCATGTCGACTTTAGACTGTCAAGCGAATTGAAAGTGCTCTACGACATTTAGGCTTTGTTTGACATTTTAATATCTTGTTCTAAGTAAATTCTGGAGTTGAGATTCCTAAAAAGCATCGCATGCTGTGAAGGAAAAGTGTTATTTTACCTGTTTGGCAATAACTTCTTCCGAAGTCTTTGTTGAGCTGTGACTTTTCAGTATGTTCCTTCTCAAAAATCCGTACTTGTCTGGTAAAGTACAATACTTGATATAAATCGATTAAATTTATGAGTTAAATATCTCAACTTAATAATTTAAAATTGATGTTTTCCTGAGTGATAAAACTGAGCCAAAGAAAGGCAAACAAATGCATGAATAATTATTGGAGATAAATTAGTAGTTATGATCTTACAAATTATCAAAACTTATTGAGAACATTGAATAGCATTGTTTCGTAAGCAAAAGTCTAGAACTAAAAAGTTAAGTGAACAATAAGTATGGATCCCAGATTCCCAACAATCCACCTGCACGTCCCCATTAATTTTGAATTCATTTATGACTGCAATGTGGCAATGCCTGATTGAATATGCCCTGACCTTGAGTTGAGGTTGACTCCTATAGTAGAAAAGTTACCTCTTGTACGCAAGTTGTCATCGTTGCATGCTATAAACAGCATTATCCCACCTTGTCCAGTTTTGTGATGTGGGACAAGGGTAGAGGAAGCTCTCCTAAAAGATTTGATGCTTGAATTTATGTGGGGAAGTAGTGGTTGGATTCATTTATGTCACTTTATGGATTTTGTAGCTAAAGCCTGGTAAGATATACGAGTTTTAGGGGTATGTATGGTATAAAAAAGGGGTAAGGTTTTAGCTCTATGTTTAGGTAAGGAAAGGAACTGCTGTGGAGTTACAAACGCGCCTAGGAACATGATTACATTCGGCAATACAAATATGCTTAAAAAAGCTTTGATAAATTCTCTAAACTTGTTTTCCATTGAATTAGAAGCATTGCATGACTTTAAACATATTTCTAGGAATTCCTAACTTATTAGGACTTGGACTCCCTATTTATTGAGAAATGTCAGCATAAACAATAGACCTAGAAATCTTGTGTTCCTGGCCAAGTTCTGGGGCAAGATGAGCCAAAGTGCACAAATTATTCCCAAACTTTGCATTTATCCAAACCGCCTGATTTCATTTTCTTTGTGGGGGGGAGGGCAAGTGAGGTTTGAACCATGGCCTCCTACTCCAATTTATATTTTAAGAGCCAGCACCCAAAAAATCTAAATCCAAACAACATCATATACAAAAAGTATGAAAACACCCTTTGAGACTACAAACGCTAATATCAAATTTAAATGCTTCAAACTAACTGGAGAGCAGTTTTCATCTGTAATAGGGATGAAAATGAGTAGTTCATGGTTGATTCCCTCTTGGTGAGTGACAAGTTCTCCTTTGATCATTGCCATTTCTTTATGTGTCAAGCAAAAGGAAGAATGGATTTTAGGAAGCTCTAGATATTTTAGGCACCGCATTTTCAATGGCCACAATAATTGCCACAATTTCAATTCTGGAGAAGTTTCATCATTTGTGAGCGGGCATTTGTTTTTTATTTTTATATTTTATATTTTGAGGGGTGGGGAATGGGTGTGGGAAGTGCTTATAGAGCAGTTTGAAACACATATTACCACTTTTGCAGTTGGCAATCACTTCTGGTAACCTGAAATGCATTGCCAAGTTTATAGAAATTGTTGCATTCAGTCTCTTGCAATTATTAGTTTGTTTTTCAGTATTTGTAGATCTTACAGCAATCTAAGCTATGGTAATATTTTTGGATCTAATTAATCTTTTGTAGTAAGGACTAATTTGTCCTTAAGTGAAGTCATATGTGGCTCACAGCAATTGGAAAGCTGGGTAAAAAAGGGTAATTTAATGGGTATGTGGTTGCTATCGCTTATGTAATGACATTAGCGTTCAGTTTAAGTTTCTGAGTCAGAACATCTGTGCTTTGTATGTTGGTGGCTTTCATCTTGCATCATAAGAAAATTAGTTAAGCATTTTGTGCTAAACACGAGAAAATTTACTTGAAAAATATCCCACCATTCAGAACTCAGCAGGGTAAGTACAATTCAAGATGTCAGCATTTTCTTTCAAGATCAATGTTAGTTATTATAGCGAGGATCCAATTTGGTGCTTTTTACTTTTTACTTCTTCCATTTGCAAAGTGCCTCTCCCCCCCATTCAACATTTAGGGACAGACTACAAACTACAAAAGTACTTAGTGTTCATGAAGAACCCAACTTCTGGTTGATTTGTGCGATTGTTCATTCACCTTGCGACTTACCTAACTGCACCTATTATTTTTGGATGGGTGACCAGTAGCAGAATAATCCTACTGGATCATTGCTCAGTCAGGAGCACCTTATATGATTTTTTCTCATTGTGTCCTACAAGATTTATGTGACCATGTTGGCTTTATGATGACCCCTTAAAGAAATGTTTGATTTCTGATGTGCAGTTAGGATCTGTGTTGTGAGGAATGCTTGGAATTCGTGTTTTCACCTTTACCTTTTAGCAGGTCTCTGGAAACTTAGAAGTGCCGGTGGTAGCTGATGTAAATGTGGAAGCTAATGAGACAAAAGGCGCAATGAAGGCCAGCACTGAAGTCCATAAAGAGATTACATCTTCGGCAGCCAAGGACAGTGTTACCACCTCCCCAAACCTGGGTAAAAACAAAAGAAACATCATTTAGTTTTAGGGGATTCATTTGCTCTCCTCAAGCATATGCACACAATTAGAATTGCTCATGTCAGACACATTATAATTTTACCAACTTTAACTCCAAGTGGTGAGCTGCCTCTTGGATTTTGACGTGTGGTTCCATTCCACTATTGCTTTGCTGTGTGCCTAACTGGATGGAGGAGGTATTTCGGAATCTTGGGCCGTCAAATAACTATTTGGGCATGAATTGGATGGATGCCTGCTGTCCTTTGATTGGTGAAACACATTCATACTTTGATAATCAGTCTTGGCATGATATAGAATCAGAATCGGAGATGGATATATATCTCTAAAATCTGTGGTACAGAGAGGAATTGATTTAGAGAAGGCATAGATTAACAAGTTCCGGGTTGGTTCTGTGCCTGGAGGAACATCACTGTGCTGTCCAGGGCTGGTGGGGCTGATCTCACACATATTTTCCTGATTGGAACTGTCATCTTGTATTGCTCTCTTAGTATATCATCCCTGCAGAAATCAAGTTGATTGAATCGAGCATCGGTAACCATGTGTTCTGAATGCATTTTTGTGTGTTATTTCTCAAAATATGCTTACCCTTCATTTTTTTTAAAACAAATGTCATTTGATTACTTGGCTATCGATGCCCGATTAATTTGATTCTTTGCATGGATGATCTATTCGACAACCTCAACCACCACTACAAGATGAAGGGTTTGGATCATGAAAACATGTCCTAGACCGGCCACACCAGCCCCGGACCGCACGGTGCTGTGCTTGAGGCACAACGCCAACCTCATATTCTAGAATAACGGGGCTTTTGTAAACACCACAAGAAAACAATAGCTTAATGGGTGTTTCTAGTTGTAACCCTAGCTGTCCAGATTTTGCAGTATAGGGCAATTACGATGTAACTTCTCATTCTTTGTCATAGTGAAACACTGCTGCAGCCGTAGATGTAGTCATAGTTGAGTGAATTACGTAAATCTTGTATGCCATTGTTCTTTCTTTCTGTATTCGTTTCTCATAGATCTTGAGGAGGGTTTGATACAACCCCGGCAATGTTAATTGCATGGTGGTTATATTGTGTGTGGATGTTCAGATGAACTTCTTCTTCTTCTTCTTCTCTCTCTGTGTGTGTGCGTGTGTGTGTGTTTTGATTGAACTTCGTGGTGGTTGTTTGTGATGGCAGAGGGCAGAGCATTGACTACCGAAGAGCACAGTTCCTTGATAAAAAATGGTCCAGCTCAATCAGTTTGAAGGACTCGGTGATAATAATGCCCTTTTGAGGCGACTTTTGGACGTTGTCATAAAGAACAAGAGACACGACTGGCCTTTGTACATTTGTGTTTTTCCCAAGCGATCGTAGATTCAGTTCACAGGCGATAACAGATATACAAGTTCTTCCAAAACGGCGGTAGTATTTCCCACCCGCTCCTGATCCACCTACCATTCCTGCAGTACGAGTTTTTAATCCGTGACAGACTAACTGTACGTAGAATCTTTTGTTCTAATACAACTGGAGTAGAGTAATTCATACTCTGAGGTCAGCATGAACATAATCTCTCGTTTGAAATTGATTAATTTTTATGAATGTCTTACTACTGATAGTAGAGTTCACTAAATGCTGTTGTGGGCATATATTTCTCTCTTTGTAGCAAAGGATTCTCTATTTTGACATAATTTTAGTTACTGAGGCATGTGACTGTTGGTGTTGGTTGACTCAAGTCACGTCCGGTCTACTTTGATAATTCAAACCAGTTATTCATGTAAGAAATCAAATTGATCGGATATTGTTAAGTAACTGAACAAATTATGTTTGTTTTTAAAAAATTAAATTGTAAATAATTTGAACTTAATTTTTGTAAGACATGTAATTTATTCACGAAATTAACGAGATGTGATTCAATTAATTAATTTTTTAAATCATCAAAATGAGGCTCCTAGTGGTCACTCACATAATTCAATTGTATGGAGCGAGACGATCACATAATTCAATTGTATGGACCGAGACAAGAGCGGGCTGGTGGGATCATGATCTCTCGAAAATTTTATACATTTATTATTTTCACATATAAATTTATGACATCATGGGCTTGAAAATCTAACGGTGTGAATAAGTTTGTAATATAGATTCAAATTGTAAAGAATGGTGTAATTTTTTTTTTCTAAACACGTAGAATTAATTGTATTTAACTCAAATTTTAAGAGAAATTAATGTAATTTATCCTATAATAACTCTACGAATGAGGCTATTTAAATCAAAACAACGCCCATTTAGGCTAATTTGTGTAATTTTTTTGACCCTTTCAGCTTTAGGTTAATATTTTTTTACTTTTTAAAGTTATGTCGATGAAAAAAATTGAAAAGTTGAAAATTTTCAATCAGAAGGAGAAAATTTTACCAAAGACAAAAATAAATAATATAAAATATAACTTATTAACTAATTTTAGCTTATTTTTGTTATTTTTTAAACTTTTATTCATAGTTTAGTCAAGAACTTTTACTTGTCTAATTCATCTCAACCAAAAAAGTCTAAAAAATATAATCTAGTTACTATAAATACGAAATAAATAATACAAAATCTATTTACTAGGCATAAATCATTCCCATCGTCTCGCTTGAGGCAACATATAATTTTGATCTATCATGCAAATTTGACCAACTAATTAATCAAAATAACATTAACCGAAAATAAAATCGAGGTTGCCCCTGGTGCCTATGACATGCCCAAAACAAAGATTCAAAAATTATAATAGTTTGATCAAACAATATGAAAAATTAAAAATAATAAAAATTAAAAAAATTAAATAAGCGCTATTGCGCTATTGCACTCTCGAATTCTTAATAGTAGACAACATATGGATTAATAGGAGGAAAGAAAACAAACCAGCTCGATTAACAATTGACAAACCGGGTCAATTAAGAACTGTCAAGGCACTTAAAATCCTGTTCACAACATTCTGAAACAAGGAAAACCATATTACATGACTGTCCAATGAGTATAGAGAGTAGAATTAAGGAAATATTGCTTGTCCCGAATTTAAATGGGAGCCGGACAAACAGTAAAGCAACTGTTTTATCGTCTCAAAGCAGCCGTTAGTTGCTGCCACCACCAAACAGGTAACCGAGGGAAGATCCACCACCAGGGGCGGCGTGGACTTTAGTTGAAGGGCGCTCCTGTGCAGAAAAAGAAGTTTTGAACTTCGTCAACTAGATTAAATCACAGGAGGGAAGTGAAGAAATTATCGTTTAACAAACTAACAATGTAATGAGAAAGGTACCATTATTCTTGATGCTAAATGTATATATGGATTTGGATATTTATATGTGTCAATAGAAGCGAACTTTTGTTCTGTTAATTTTTTAGAATGAAAAAGGCTTCCAAAATAGAGAGTGGGGGTGGATTTGGAGAAAAGTTAGTAAGTTAATATGTGCAGAAAATGATCAAAGTGTTCAGGATAAAAAAGTGGACCAACCCTACAAACCAAGTTATTCTAAGAGCCATATGTGTGTTTGTATTGGTATTTTGGCGGCCATTTATCTGTTGCCGGTCCTTAATTGCTTCTCCGGTTAGCTGCTGGTCACATCTATCCTATATCATCCAATTCATCAGCAAATGCATACATAAACTAAAACCTAAACTCCAAATCTAAAATCAAGTACCTCTTTTTTTTCATTTTCTCTTTTCCAAATCTACAGCGTTTAGCTTCAAAATTTATGTATTGAAGTTCAGTCTGTTAGCGCCAATATGTGTCTCGACTCAGCTTCCACATGGATGTGTCGACTTTTAAAGCAGAGAAGACGTAGAACTGTTGAAGATTTAATTCAATTCACACACCCACCATTTCCCTTAACGGATATTATGCCTTCACAGATTTAATTGTTTGTTTGTTGATTATTGATAACATAATCTTTAATTTTCTACTTCCAAGTGAACTTTTAGTGTTAAACACGTATAGTGCAGGAAATTGTACAAGTTGGAAAGCCTTAATACCAATGAATGCAAGAGGTTAAGACAGGATATTGACAATCTCAGTGGCTTCTTCAACTTTCTTATGCCTCTAGTAACATCCACGGTTTCATTTCTTTCTTTTTCAAGTCGAAGCATATCATTCACAAATACACACACACACGCACACATGTATATACATTTTCCATTCACCTTCACAAATGATATTATAAATAATATGAAAATGAAGAACAAGGACAATAAATGATAGGGAAGTGGGCAGGCTAAGGCCATTTGGCTGGTTACACAAGGGCAATAAATGATAGCAACAAGACAACTAGACCGTCAAAAAGTGGTAAAGGAAGAGCAACAATGCTCTAAGATATCACCATATTTTCCTACTCTGGGAGATGTAGGAATTGACCACAAAAAGAAAGACTAAAATGTAAAACATAGTCATGGAATGCAATGTACTGATATAAATCTTCGCTCCTAACAGCAAGTGCAAGTTAAAAGTGATTTTATATTAAATTTACATTTTGAAAGTGGTGTTCCATGTTTCATATCATCCATCTGTATAACTGAGTGTCTTCTCAATTGCACCTTACCTAGCAAAGGTTTTTTTCAAAAAAAAAAAAAGCAAAAAGATTGTTTCAAGAACAACCCACAGTCCAACACCAAATAAAAGTTTGCACTTCATGACGCCTAGCATCTCCAATCAAGACTCTTTACATCAATAAAAATTGTAATACAAAACTCTTGACAAACAGCAAACCACCACTGTGATTTAGAACATACCGTGATGAAGTTTCCAGTATTTTGGCCATTAGCTCGAAAATAGTTGTTTCCAGTGTTTCCTTGTATGCCTGCAGGAATCTGCTTACTAACGTCTATGGGTGGTGACGTGGCAGTACGCTTATGAGAAATTCCATTGCTTGAAACCTGTCCTGAGCTTTGCAAAGCTTCAGCATTATTTGTGCTGGCTTTTGGAGCCTCTCCATTTCCAAAAAGGTAGCCAAGGGAACTCTGTCCCCCACCGCTGCTGACCCCACGACCCATCTCTCAATTATTTTTTAAAGAGCAAAAAAGAACCCAACCCTACCAAAATTTCTGAGCAGATAAGGAAAAAAAACAATGTGAGCTCCAACACGTAGCAAGCAGAAAAGAGCTTCAACCAAATCTGTAATGCCAAATAATGTTGCTGACAAAAATCTAGCAATGCAGCAATGCACACACTAAAGATGGGCATGCGTCATTATCTAAGTGAAGCATGAGTCATTACTTTATCTAATTAATGATATCATAATTTTTAAGGATTTCAAAAGCTTTACATGAGATCTTATCCAGCTTTCACATGCCTAATTAGAATGCACATTGTGGAAATTCCCTAAATCCAATTAACCAGTTCACTAATCACGTTGTTGCCCAATACAAAGGCGTGCATCATCGGCGATCATGCCAGGTAACAAATCCGAGGTGACGTCCTATGTTGCTAAACTTGCACAATTTCTTGTGATGGCCTTACCCATTTTGAGGTACTTCTTCTCTATGTATTTAAAGCGGAGGCGATGTTGCTACAATGTATTTGTCCTTTGTTTGACCCCCCTTATGCAGCTGTCATGGTAGAGCTATTTTGGTTATTTGTGTAAAATTTCTTTATTGTCCTTGGTTATGTATGGAGGATTCATGTCCTCTTTATTTCTCAAATAAATGGAGAGATCTCTATTTTCATTTTATGGTATATACAGTAGTAGTACACTTTAATATTTTGAACTGTTCATGTTATAGAGTTTATTGAGAAAAACATATATGCAATAAACTAAGTTTATTGGACATTGATAACTACATGATTTTGAGAGTGGATTGTACTCTTTTTTTTAAAGTATTAAAGTGACCCAGCCATCTAGTTGCGGATATCCAATCTCAAAATCATTTTTTTGATTTTTCTCAAAAATGATATTTTTGATAAATTCTACAAGATGAACCAAGGATAAATACTAGATGAAATTGAGAGGCCTCCATTTCTTTTAAAAATGGAGAGGATTAGAAATGTGAGGATGCCCTCCACATTTCACTTCTCATATTATTTTTTGGGTGGAATTTTTTTATTACCCTGAGTTATGTATGAATATCCCCCAAGCTTTTAGTTTTTAGACTATTGTTCCTATCTATTTGTTTTTGTTTGTTAAAAGCTTGCATATTTTTCTTCGCTTTCTTCCTTTCATTTTGTTTGTTTTTCTATTTGTTCTTCCCATCCGATTCTAACCATTTGGATCTGATTTTGTGTTATGACCATTTAGATTTGATTTTGTGGGGGTGTTTCAAATCGCTGAAAAGCTTTGGTGATTCTCCAATTTGGTAATCTTAAGATAGAAAACTATAATGATTCCAAACTTCACTTTAATAGTCTCCTATCTATACTGCCTCAACCCTAAACTCGATGTTTGTTGTTAAGAAAGCGGAACACTTGAAAAACTCTTTCTTAACAAACCCTTTTCGCATTCTCTCGTGTTTTTTGCAGTGTCTAAGAAGGTTAGGAGTGAATTAAGTCAATGCATACAAATAGACAGTCCAAGCTTGTCCTTTTATGTTAAGGTTCGCAAGTCTGTCTGATTAATAGTCTAGGTTGGGCTGAAACATGCTTATTCATGGTAGTCATCTAATAGCTATGAGTCAAAAACCATGTGCACCAACTCTTCCATAGTAATCCTTTGATCTTTCACTCATCTGCTTTTTATTTTTCGGTCTTTCTACTTATTAATTCACATTGCCTTTGCTTTCCTAAAAAAATATTAACTTTTCAATTAATTAACAATTACAGGGGCCAATGGAAGGGGGGCGAGAAGCGATCATGCTCCCCTTCCCACAAAATTATTGAAAAGTTATTATTTTTATATACTTTGATATGTACAAACAGCCCGCCATTAATAATTAAATGTCATTTACATATTCGATTTTATCTTTTCATAGCCGAAATTTGTGAAAATCCATTATTTTGTTATTATTTTGCTATAAACATTGGTCATATCAGGTATATCAGTATATGTTTATCCACGTTGTTAATTAGCTAAAAACATTTATTTTTTAATGATTACGTACATAATTCTAATTCTTGCCCAAAATAGAAAATACTTGAATCTTATTATGTTTTATTTTTGTCAAAGAAAAATTATACATGGATGTTCTTATTCATAATTTTTTGTGTTGTTCTAATTAGGATGCTGAAGTTATTGCAAATATATTGTTAAATTTATGTAAGTAAAAAGCCATCAAGTCATTTTAAGATTAGAGTTTTATTTGAGTATAAGTGAATGTGTTTAATTCGTACTCTCTAATTAATTAATTTTAATACA
>JAOTRH010134268.1:0-14115 GCA_034768845.1 Heliamphora exappendiculata | reverse complement strand
CACACCGAGTCAAATACTGGATAGAATATACGGACTATGCATTCATACATCACAAATATAAATATGAAATCATAAATACAAAATCATCTCAAATGTTTCTTATTAAAATGTCAGGGACCCAGAATAAAATATATAAAAAGCATGACTTTTTAGTATACATTCTTAACAATTACTGCACAAGAAAAATCCCCTACAACGACCAACAAATTATCTATGCCTGAACAACACAGGGGCTAATTAAGGCCAACACTCACTCATGTGGATATCACAACTCACAAGCAAGTCCTACCACGCACCAAGCAATCAACACTCAATTCATGAGTTTTACCCCCGTAGCAATAAACGAAAATTAGCTCACACTTCTTTAACGCGTACCACAGCCCTGACTACGATCTCGCCCTACCCCTGCATGCATAACTTCTATATAAAAAAGGGCATCATGAAACTCATCCAGATAAGATTTGATTTAACCTTCTAGAGCCATGTAAACACTTTAATCATCTTCATGTAATATCACATTAACACGTATCCACATACTGAGGAGAACCCCTAAGAATGGCAAACCAATCTGGGTAACTCGTTTGGATTTCTTATTAGAATGGACGTCGGACAAATGCCTTTCTAACTCAAACCCCGAACTAGTCGATCGGATGCCCGAGGCAAGACACATCAACCCAAGGATTCAACCTTCATACCCAAGTACCACATAGCATGCAAACATCAAGTCACTCAATAGATATTTCATGTAATCACATCAGTACCTGAATATCACACATCAGTGCAAACTCTCACGTAATGGATTAACCATTCCCACGATTTCTAGGTATTCGAGCCTATAGCTCTGATACCAATCTACAACGCCCCAATTTCGTAACACTAAAATCCCACAGTATAAAAAGGTAATGAAACCAGAGTTTGTGATCTTATCATAAAATCCAATCAAAAGATTAACTGAAACCAAACTTTGTTAAAAAGATAAACCAAAACCTTTCATTTTCTCCACCAAAATCGAAGTAAAAAGAAAGATCTTTATCTATAAAACAAGCTCCCAAATATACCCATTTATATTGTAAAAGGTGCCCAGAAGATGGTCAACAAATCTCCATTTTAAAACAAACTTTCAAATGTGTGCCAACCACTACCTCCCTCTCCAGCGGTGAGGTACCCGAGAGTAAACTACTCTAAAATTCTAAAATTTTCTTGTGCTGAAAAAACACCAAAATTTCTTATACTTTGAACATAGTTTTCATAAGCCAAAAATTTAAAGTTAAAACATACATTTAACATTGAAATAACCTCTAACTTCTCAACACTTGAAAACCATTATTCTCAACCATAAAATTCATACGAAAACCAAGGAATTAAACCGAATCAAGAATCCGACGATCTCATATACATACAAGTCATGAATACACGACCTTAAAGCCTTACAAATGGGCTTTTCGACACCCCAATTACATCTTTCAAGTCTAGTAAGCGAGTTACAATTACAATCTACAACTCTCAAAAGATGATTGCCCAGAAACGTGTAATTTCTTCAAAAATGACCTAACAAGGTCCAAGAACGGTCCTCCTTACTCGAAAACTCGTCTTCCGTATCACATGAAACGTGCTCTACAACATGAGTTAAGGCTCATAGGAAATAGACTAAAAAAGAATCAATACATGATATACGAGGATGATCATGTGAATGCACCATAAGTTTTTAGTTAAGGAACCACACCCACTTTTCCCACTAAAATTTCATTCACATAATCGGTTTTTACTATGCAAAACCAATTCCATTTCACACCCAACCCTATCGTTTTAATCTTTAGTCTCCTTATTACTTCAACCATCATAAGTTCTCGATTCTAACACACACGCAAGCATACGCGCATATCTTTCGACCCTTCCCAAGTTCCCTCAACTCAAGGTATTTCCCGCATCTCATTAACTCCTATCATCACAACAATTATATATGTATATATCTCTTTAGAATCACCATCCGAGGGGTAGGACATTCATTACAAATCACTTCGAAATCACCATCCGAAGGGAGGACATTTATCATAAACCACTTCGGGGTCACCATCTGAAGGGAGAACATTCATCATAAACCATTTTAGGGTCACCATCCGAAGGGAGAACATACATTAGAAACAACTTCAATCTCACCATCTGAAGGGTAGGCATACATTATAAACCAATTCAGGATCACCATCCGAAGGGTGAACACACATTACAAACCACTTTGGGCTCACCATTCGAAGGGTAGACATTCATCGTACTTTCATGATTCGCATATCGGATTTAATTAGTTTAAAACCCAATCACGTCTTTCTTTACTTTCACATTCTGCCAAATTCTTAAGATTCTTTCCAAAATCCCAACATGTTATCCATGATTCTTCACATTTGGTCAAAATTCATGAAATTTCATACACACATAGGTTACCACAACCTCTAATTAAATAAAAATATTATCTATTTCATCTTTCGAGTTCAATAACCCAAAACCCCGAATTTCACTATTGGTTTAACTTAAATCAAATCCTAACTTTTCAATTGCAAATTAAAGATTCTCCAACAACTGTATCATGATATATTTACCATAAGTCAATCACAAACCCTAGATTTAACATGTTTGAATACCGAACCCTAGCCTAGGGTTCCAAAAGCATAGATTTTTCATGATTTTATAGAAATCCAACAACAATACAACTCATATGCATGTATTGATCAACAATAGTCATAGATCCTAACTTTTTGAAACTCAAGCAACTAGAAACCAACCTGAGCAAGCTCCAATCGACCAAATTTCCAACCAGTGGACAAAGACGAAGCTTCCAATGCCAAGCTCAAGCCTCCAACAACATAACATCGAGAGGATAGCAAGAGGGATCCACCATTGGGGCTTTAATAGAGCTCAAGAGAGCTCCCTTGAGAATTTTTGGGTTAAGGTTCGGGTTAGAGAAAGAGGGTAAGAGGGAAATAAAAAGAAAAAGCTCTACCCGCAACTTTTTAAAGCCTATACCGAAAGTTTGCTCGAGCGAACTCGTTACCGCTCGAGCAATCACCGCTGTGTGCGAATTCGAAAAAAAGGATCTTATAAAATTTTGAATTTAATCCAAATGCCTCAAAACTATCGAAACAGCCCTCATTAATTATCCGTATGTACTACCAAGCATATAATTATCGTCATCATGATAAAATATTAATTCCTTCACACAATTAAACTCGTTTCCATCTTCGAATTGAGGTCTCTTAGCATATTTTAATTAGCCCTTAAAATAAAAAAGGAAAGGGTCCCTACAACCTCCCTCTCTTAGAAAATTTCATCACCAAAATTCAACACTAGAACTCGAGTCAACTGCCTTGCCTTCGACCACCCACAAACACCTAAGAATGACGTATGACAACATAAATATGTTTTTCAAAGGATAAGCATCTATACTAATTGCCTCTACGAAAAAGGTCTCACTAACAGTAAGGTTATCCAAACGTTGTCGGATTGAGATCTAACTCACACCACTGAGGCACCGAAACACAAGTCGCACCAGACGCGACCAACATAAGCGATCAAACGCATAGCACGAAACTAATCCACAACCGGAACTGGTTTCAAATACATTCCACTTTTGTTTGTAAGGACTGTGATATTTGTTTGAGCTGCTGCAAACTAACTCATTCCCATATCAAAATGCACACCGAGGACTACTCTCATTAGTCCAAACACACGTTGTCAAACTTTGATATTGTCCAAACACACGTTGCCAAAATCTTGTTCAACCCTTCACGATCAATAGATGACTACAAAACTCAAAGCCACGTCATCATTTTACTTGTGTCAGAAACGCTGCCACTAAAGCTGAAGAGATGCTTATTCCCGAGTAGAGACAATAAACATATGGTTTCAAAGAAAGAAACTCACTCAAATCATCAGAAATTTCAAAGGACACAGTGTAAACCACTTCGAGATTACCATCCAAAAGGTAGAATTTCAACCATTAACAATCCCTCAAATTCCACACACAAGTCCAACCCAAATATGGTTACTATCGCCAAACCTACACAGTCGATATTACCACCCCGGCATCACAGTCATTAAGATCAATACGGTCACACGAACTCAATGTGTCACTTATTGCAGATACGCCACTTAGACAAAATTTTCCACAGGTATATGCTTATCTACACAAATCCAAAACTCATTACTTATTACTGTACAACGCGCATACGTAGTCCCACGTTTCACCATCAAACCTCTGACTCTTAGTCGATTGTTCAATCTCTAATCAATCGCAATGAATTTCATCTGACACTCACCCACACTCATTATACGATATCGGTGGCTCGAGTTCACAACATTTCACACTTAGTTAGTTATTGAACTCCAAACAGTCCTCATTCATACCGTTCATCAATACTCATATATACACTGGTACTTAATAGCTTTGTCTTATACAACATGAGCCAAGGCTCGTAGGAAATGGACTAAAGAAGAACAAATGCATGATTTGCGAGAATGATCATGTGAATGCACCATAAGTTTTTAGTTAAAGAACTACACCCACTTTTTCCACAAAAATTCCATTTAAATAATCAATTTTTACCATGCAAAAGCAATTCTCTTTCACAACCAACCCTGCTGTTTTAATCTTTAGTCCCCATATTACTTCAACCATCGTAAGTTCTCGATTCTACCACACACGCATGCATGCGCGCATATCTTTCGACCTTTTCAAGTTCCTCCAACTCAAGGTATTTTCCATATCTCGTTAACTCCTATCATCATAACAATTATATATGTATATAACTCTTCAGGATCACCATCCGAATGGTAGGGGATTCATTACAAACCACTTCGGATCACCATTTGAAGGGAGAACATTCATCATAAACCACTTCGGGCTTCAGGATCACCATTCGAAGGGAGAACATACATTAGAAACTACTTCGAACTCACCATCCCAAAGGGTGAACACACATTTTAAACCACTTCGGGCTCACCATCCGAAGGGTAGACATTGATCGTACTTTCATGATTGACATATTGGATTTAATTAGTTCAAAACCCAATCACGTCATTTTTTACTTTTACATTCTGCCAAATTCATAAGACTCTTTCCAAAATGCCAACTCGTCATTCATGATTCTTCACATTTGGCCAAAATTCATGAAATTTCATACGCACATAGGTTATCACAATCTCTAATTAACTAAAAATATTATCAATTTCGTCATTTGAGTTCAACAACCCAAAACCCCTAATTTCACTCTAGGTTTATGCCACACCCTTTCTCCAGGACCAAAATCGATATTATTTATAACAATCAAGAGAGTATTTATACTAATCAAACTGAAATTATTTATTTATAGAAAACAGGCAACTGTACATACTACGAATACGCTATCCTGTATTCCCAAACCAGCGTATATTTTACAAAAAAAAATATCATATTTCTAATCTTTTTACAAAACGTCCAAGTTAACTACGAGCCCGGGATTATAAACCTGACGACTGTGGTGGACCAACTCTAGCCATTGCTGCAATCTGCAACCACAAAGGTTACAGGAGAATACATTTAGTATTATAATGAACAAGATAAAAAATAATCATTTCATTCAAAATATCATGCTTTTCATAAGAAATATAAAAATACTGCATTTACTCATCACAAAAAAAAATCTCATAAATAAAATTCTCAGCCCTTTTTAAAAGTATCTTGCTTAAATTTTTTAAAAGTATCTTTCATACTCAATAGCTACGGGTCATTGCTTTCACTGTTAAATAATTTAAAAGTAAAGTTCTTAGCATAACCACCACAATTCAAAGTGAAACTGTCTTATTCACACTCTATATCCAACAGTGACCAAGTAGTCGTCCACTTCACGATCGGGAGTTCTGACGGTACCATAACCTCAATTCTCAATGCACGGATAGCAACGTGATGGAATGAGGGCCACTCTCTACCAAGCACGAGTGGTATGTGTTATCTGGGACTTAGCCCGCAATGCTTTTCAGGCAAAAATTCCCGCTTAACGGGAAACCTCACTCATAGGGAGAACCAACACCCATAATTGAGCAACCTCCCCAAATGGGATATAAAGGGCCGGAAACCCATGTAATTTGGCACTTTGAAATAGTATCTCATAATGTTTATATCATTTTTTAAAACATTTATATCACAAACACATACTTTTCAAAAGGTACAGATAGCATATTTAGAAACATCATGGTATTTGAATAAGAGATCATGCTATCATAACTTTTCTTGCTTCAAAACATGGATATAAAGCAGATTTAAAGCATAATTCATATATTTTTATTCAGAATAATACTTAAACACTCCCACATTGACTTATGTGCGCCAAAACTCTCTACTCGTTCCTAATCCCAACTTTCAAATTTTGCTGTGACAAAACTTCGGTGCCTAACTAAAAAATCAAAATCTCTACGTAAGCGTAAGATACTAATCTTTTACGAAATTTTAAAATTTTATTTACTTTTTTATTTTATTTTATTTTCTATTAAGGTTATTTACGGTTTACAATTCCTAAGTAAATTTTAGTTAAGATTCTAAAATTTATTTACTTAGTTTATTTAATTAAATTTATTTTATTTATTTTATTTTGCTCTTTAAAAACTTGTTTTAATTCAAACTTGACTTAACTAAAATTTATAAGAGTGTTAATTAAAAATTTTATTTTACTCTAAACAATCTCTTCAAAATCTTTTTATTTTTAGCTTTTTAATTTTAAAGCAAGAGGCTTAAAATTTGCTTAAAATTTATAGGTAACCAAACAATTCCCCATTGAAAAACACACACACATATATGATATACATATATTATATAACACACACACACAACAATTTTATAATTAACACACACATACACACGGCACACCACACACCACGCACGCACACACAGCACATAGAAACACACACAGCCACAAAACACCAAACACACACACAGCGTATATATATATATATACAGCATACAAATTATATATTACACACGGCATATATACTATATATACACACACAGCATATATACTATATATATATGTATATATATACACACAGAACGCACACACACATAGCGCGCACACACACACTGTACACTAAACAGAGATATATATATGAGTGAGAGAGAGAGACGGAGAGACCAGGTCGTCCGGCGGTGAACGGTGGTGGGTGGAGGGGTGTCGGCGGTGAATGCTGGTGGTGGCCGCTGTTGGTCGCGGCGGTGAGGGTGCTGCGGCGTGAGGGTCAGCTTCGGTTGAAGCTTGGAAGAAGCTTAAAGCTTCTGGACCTCATCAGAGAGTATAATATATATATATATATATATATATATATATATATATTAACGCTTAGAAGAAAAAGAAGTTTCAGAAGATTTTTTTGTGCGTAAAGCTGAAGGGCGTTGACTATATATAGGCAGAGGCTTGGGACAGCTGGGTGTACGCATGGTAAGGCCAGTTTATTCGGCTGCCAAGTGTACGGTGTATAAAAAAATTATACATCGTAAAATTTTTGATGTAAAATTTTTAATTCGAAGAAATTTGAAAATTTAAATATAAATTTTTAATATATTTTTTTGAATTATCGTGAAATCAGAATTTGAATAAAATTTTTCTAACAATATAATAAATTATAATTTCGATCTTTGATTATTTAAAATTTAATTTGAAGTATATTTTTTAGCTTCACTCTTGAAATTAAGTATAAGATTTTATTAGAAATTTTATTTTTTATTTAAAGATTTTTTACTAATATATTATTTTTATAACAACTCGTCAAATATTAAATTATTGTAGAAAATAACACGTGTCTTATTTTTATTAATTGTTATGGTACGGGTTATTACAATCTACCATTCTTTAAGAAATTTTATCCTCAAAATTTTTGTATCTTTCTATTAAAAAATATGTGAATATTTCTTTTGCATGTCCTCTTCTCGTTTCTATGTAGTTTCTTCCATTGAATGATTCCGCCATAATACTTTTATCAAAGGATTGACTTTATTTCGCATAATTTGTTCCTTTCTATCTAGTATTTGTACGGGCTCTTCTTCATATGTAAGGTCGGGTATCAAGTTGACTGGTTGCACAGTTAGCACATGAGAAGGGTCCGACATGTATTTTTTTAACATCGAAATATGGAATATGCCATGTAATCTTGACAACTCCAGAGGTAGGGCCAATTGATATGTTGTGTTGCCGATTCTTTTAAAGGCATCATATGGTCCAATGTAACGGGGACTCAACTTTCATTTCTTTCCGAATCTCATGACTCCTTTCCATGGCGATATTTTTAAGAATACGTTATCTCTGACTTTAAATTCCAAGTCGCGTCTCCAATTATCCGTGCAACTTTTTTGTCGGTCTTGAGACTGCTTCAATCTTTCTCGAATCAACTTTATCTTATAGGTGGTGATTTTCAAAATTTCAGGGTCAAGTAGTTTCCTTTCTCCCACTTCCTCCCAACAGATTGGGCTTCGACATTTTCTGCCGTACAATACTTCGTAAGGGGCCATTCCTATTGTCGACTGAAAACTATTATTATACGCGAATTCAATCAATGACAAGTGTTCTTTCCAGCTTCCGGCAAAGTCCAATACACAAGCTCTGAGCATATCCTCCAACGTTTGAATTGACTTTTTTGATTGGCCGTCAGTTTGCGAGTGAAATGCCGTACTAAACTTTAATGTAGTCCCTAATGCCTCTTGTAAACTTGGCCAAAATTTGGATGTAAAACGCGGATCTCTATCGGATACTATAGAAACTGGTACGCCATGCAAACGAACAAAGTCGTGCGAACCGATTCATAGAAAATGTCATATTTACTGGTAAATAGTGTGCCGACTTCGTCAATCTATCCACAATTATCCAGATAGCGTCATTTTCCTTGGGTGATCGTGGTAGCCTAACCATAAAATCTATGGTGATATGTTCCAACTTCCACTCAGGTACAGGTAAAGGTTGTAATAATTCTACGGGTTTCTTGTGTTCAATTTTAACTTGTTGATATACTAAACATCTTGCCACAAAGTCTGCCACATCTTTCTTCATGCCACTCCACCAATATCTTTTCCTTAGATCTTTATACATTTTCGTGCTTCTAGGGTGCATTGTGTATGCTGAATTATGAGTTTTATCTAAAATTTTTCTTCTTAATTCTTCATTATTAGGCACATATAGTCGGTGTTCAGACCATAATATATCATCCCGAACCTCGAACTCCATTTTCCTTTAGCAATTGCCTCTGCTCTTATCTTATCCACTTGATTGTCTACTAACTTGGCTGCTCGAATCTGGTCTAACAAGGTTGGCCTTACCCTAAGTGTTGCTAATAAACCCCCGTCTTTTCGTATTGCAAGGGTGATTCCGAGCGATCGTATTTCAAAAAATGCATTATTCTGTACTGCCCGAAGATGCGCTATACTTCTTGATGATTTTCTACTTAGAGCGTCTGCTACTACGTTGGCCTTTCCCGAAGATGCTCTGTCTTAGATTTAACTCCTTCTAGGTGAAGACATACTTTAAACTCTGATGGTCGGTAAATATCTCACAGGTGACCCCGTATAAATAATGTCTCCACATTTTGACTGCAAAAACAATTGCAGCCAATTCCAGATCATGGGTAGGATAATTCCTCTCATGAGGATTTAACTGTCTAGATACATATGCAATTACTTTTTCATGTTGTATCAAAACACAACCCAATCCCTGGTGGGATGCATCACTATAAACTACAATACCTTCAGTGCCTGATGGGAGGGTGAGTACAGGGGCTGACACAAACTTAGAGTTTAGTTCTTGAAAACTGCGTTCACATTGGCCAGACCATTCAAATTTCACATCCTTTTGGGTTAACCGAGTCAAGGATTTTGCGAGTAAAGAAAAATCTCGAATAAATCTCTGGTAATAACCAGCTAAACCCAAAAAGCTACGTATTTTTGTTACGTTAGTCAGTCTCACCTAATTTAATACAGCCTCAACCTTCGCGGGATCTACTTGAATTCCATCCCCATATATGATATAACCTAAGAACACCACTCGATCCAACCAGAATTCACATTTAGAGAACTTTGCATATAGTTTATGGTCCCTTAAGATTTGTAAAGAAATTCTCAAATGTTCCAGTGTGTTCTTCCTTAGTTTGTGAATATATCACAATGTCATCAATAAATAAAATCACAAATTTATCTAGAAATTTCTTAAACACTCGATTCATCAAGTCCATAAATACTGCGGGCGCATTAGTCAACCTGAAAAGCATTACTACAAACTCATAATGACCATAGCGAGTTCTAAAAGCAGTCTTAGGTATGTCTGACTCATTTACCTTTAACTGGTGATATCCTGATCTTAGGTCAATTTTTGAAAACACTTTTGCTCCTTGTAACTGATCAAAAAGATCATCTATCCTAGGCAAGGGATATTTTTTCTTGACAGTTACTCTATTTAACTGTCGGTAGTCAATACACATTCTGAGAGTCCCATCTTTCTTCTTAACAAATAACACAGGTGCTCCCCAAGGTGAGGCACTAGGTCTGATGAACCCTTTATCCAACAATTCTGTAATTGCTCCTTCAACTCTCCCAACTCAGTAAGTGACATTCTATATGGAGGAATAGATATAGGGGTTATTCCCAGGAAGAAATAAATGGTAAACTCCACTTCTCGTTCTGGGGGTACCCTAGACAAATCTTCTAGGAACACATCTGGAAATTCACATACGACTGGTACTTCTGAAAGTTTTTTTTTCATTTTTATGTCTACCACGTGCGCCAAGAACCCATGACAGCCTTTCTGTAATAACTTTAAAGCCTTAATGGCTGACACAATGCGAACAGACTTCCTACTCTTATCTCCTTGAAATACAAATTCTACTTCTCCAGGTATTCTAAAAGTTACTTTTTTCTCAAAACAGTCTAGTGATGCGTGGTAGGCAGACAACTAGCCCATGCCCAGAATTAGGTCAAAATCTATCATACCTAAAGGCATCAGATCTATCATCATATCTTTGTCTCCTATCTTCAACAAATAATTTTTGTACACACTTCTGATTAGCACTTTTTCGCCTACTGGGGTAGGAATTATTATTATGCAATCACGAGATTTTATTTCTACAACACCTACTTGTTTTATGAATGTGGGTGATACGAATGAATGTGTAGATTCAAGGTCTATCAACTCTATTGAAGGCTATAAGTGTACTTGTCACCACATCGAGTGTAACCTGTGCATCTTGTCGAGTAATTACAAATACCCTTCTAGGAATTTTTGGCGGCTCTATTGGTCCCTTCCTTTTATTATTTGCATTCCTCGCCAGTCCATCATTCTCCATTCTTTTACTTCCAATAGATGATTGTGCCGACATTCTCAATTGTCCACATTGGGTAGCTATGTGTCATGGTTCACCGTAGCGATAGCAAAGGACTCCTTGATTGAGTTTTGAACAATCCTTCTTAAAATGATTGACAGCACCACATTGGAAACAGCCATTCCCCTTTAAGTCTTTCATATTTTCAGATAATCCTTTACTCGATTGGTTCCCTCTGAATATGGTATTTCTAGCAGTTGACTGATAACTTTGACCTTAGAAAGCCGATGGTCTTGAGTTATTGCTTTTAGCACCAGGTCCTTTCGGGTTTTACATCGAGATACTACCAAATTTGCGTTTCTTAAAAGCCTCCTTCCTTCCTTCGCCCTCTTTGACATCTTTTTCTATCATACGAGGCTTGTTCACCAAACTTGCATAACCATTGATTTCAAGGACAGTCAGCCTAGTCCTTATCGGGAAATTCAATTATTTTTGAAATCTTCTACACTTCGTCTCCTCGTTAGGTATTAGTTGTACGTCATACCGAGATAACTCTGTGAACTTCACTTCATACTCAGCCACACTCATTCTTCCTTGCTCCAAGTTGATGAATTCTTATTCCTTCTCATATTTATATGTTACAGGCTTGTACTGTTCATCAAACGCCTTCTCAAACTGACTCCAAAAAATCTTTTGGGTTATAGGGGGTTCGACTCCTGGTACCGACATCTTCAATAACCTTTATGTTGCTTCCCACCAATGGTATGCCTCTCCTCTAAACATAAAAGCTACCAGGTCAACCCGTTCATCCTCAGGTACTCCTAGCCTGTTTGAGAAGCATACTGCATTCTTCAGCCAATTTTCTGCTTCCATAGGATAAAGAGTTCCTACAAATTCTTTAGCACCTGAGTTCTTAAACTGTTTAATCATGGAGTTTCCCATCCTCATTGCTTGGTTAGCGATTCATCTTGCATTTTGCTCCGTTAGTCTTCCTATTACTTCTAGCATCCTTGTAGTTGGATCAGGTTGTATTGGTCCTATTTGGAAAGATGCTTCTTGTTGTACTTCATTAGGAATCGATGAAACCCCTTCAGAATGTTCCATACTTTATCCTATTACAAAAAAGGAATGAATTTAGGATTCATTACTAGAATCTAACCCAACTCATAAAGAAGGAAAAAAAAACTGCTGAACTAGAAGAACCAAAGGTTATCCCCCCAGTTTGACAGCATACTTAGATTTTCAAATATGAACCTATGCTTGCAGAACGCGTTTCCCAAATGGACTTCAAAGCCTGTTAATCAGACATCCGAGGATAAGGGTATAATATCCCAAGGTCTATTCCAAAACTCAAGAAGGCGCACCTATCCTACGGTCCACCACATACCAAACTTTGACAAGTTTATAGAATCTAAAACTTAGGGCTCTGATATCAAAATGTCACACCATCTCTCCAGGGACCAAAATCGATGTTATTTATAACAATCAAGAGAGTATTTATACTAATCAAACTGAAATTATTTATTTATAGAAAATAGGCAACTGTACATATTACGAATACGTTATTCTGTATCCACAAATCAGCGTATATTTTACAAAAAAAAAATATTATATTTTTTATTTTTTTACAAAACGTCCCAATTAACCACGAGCCAAGATTATAAAACCTGACGACTGTAGTGGACTAACTCTAGCTCTTTCTGCGATCTGCAACCACAAAGGTTACAGAAGAGTGCATTTAATATTATAATGAACAAGATAGAAAACAGTCATTTCATTCAAAATATCATACTTTTCATAAGAAATATAAAAATACTGCATTTACTCATTACAAAAAAAAATCTCATAAATAACATTCTCAGCCATTTTTAAAAGTATCTTGCTCAAATTTTTTAAAAGTATCTTTCATACTCAACAACCACGGGTCATTGCATTCACTGTCACATAATTTAAAAATAAAGTTCTTGGGAAAATCGCTACAATTCAAAGTGAAACTGTCTTATTTACACTCTATACCTAACAGTGACCAAGTAGTCGTCCACCTCACGATCGGGAGTTCTGACGGTACCGCAGCCTCAATTCTCAATGCACGGATAGTAACGTGATAGAATGAGGGCCACTCTCCACCAAGCACGAGTGGTATGTGCTGTTCGGGACTTAGCCCGCAACGCCTTTAAGGCAAAAATCCTCGCTTAACGGAAAACCTCGCCCATAGGGAGAACCAACACCCATAATTGGGCAACATTCCCTAACGAAATATAAAGCGCCGAAAACCGTTGTAACTTGGCACTTTGGAACAATATCTTATAATGTTGATATCATTTGTCAAAATATTTATATCACAAGCACATACTTTTCAAAAGGTACAGATAGCATATTTAGAAATATCATGGCATTTAAATAAGATATCATGTTATCATAAATTTTCATGCTTCAAAACACGGATATAAAGCAGATTTAAAGCATAATTCATGCATTTTTATTCAGAATAATACTTAAACACTCTCACCTTGACTTATGTGCGCCAAAACTATCTACTCGTTCATGATCCCAACTTTCTAATTTTGCTGTGACAAAACTTCGGTGCCTAGCAAAAAAATCAAAATCTCTATGTAAACGTAAGATACTAATCTTTTACGAAATTTTAAAATTTTATTTATTTTTTTATTTTATTTTATTTTCTATTAAGGTTATTTACGCTTTACAATTCCTAATTAAAATTTAGTTAAGATTCTAAAATTTATTTACTTAGTTTATTTAATTAAATTTATTTTATTTATTTTATTTTGTTCTTTAAAAACT
>JAOTRH010134257.1:0-14116 GCA_034768845.1 Heliamphora exappendiculata | reverse complement strand
TGATTTTAGGGGAGACGGTGGTTTTGATGGCGATTTTAAGGGCAATTTTATGGTGGGACGGTGGTTTCGGTTAAATTGAACAAAAATTGTAACAGTTTGGGTCTTTTGATACTAAAATCAAACCTGAATGAGTGTTAGTGTAATTTTTGAAATCACATGGAATTTCTGTTTCTGTCAGAAATCTCAGGGGGATCAGTGTAATTTACCCTAATTTTTTTTTAAAGCTAAAAGAGAAAAAGTTAGACTTTAAGTCCTTTGTCAAACGAGACTTTTTTTGTGTTAGAAAAAATAATTTAAAAAAAGTTAATAAATTTTTTTAAGATGTCAAACATTAAAACTTAAAATTTTGAACTTTTTTTTGCAAAAAAATGGAAATTAACTTTCTATAATTGCCAAGTAGAGGTTTATTTATACTAATATATAAAGAAAGAATCTCAATTTTGTGTTTTTTTTTAAGCTCTGCTAATTTTTTATACGAATATAACGGAATATTTTTCTTTAAATAACGTACACTTTAGTAATGCGTGATAGCGATTATTCATAGGTTAGGAGAGCAAATATGGTAAATCACTACTAAAAAAATAACGAGAGACCTTCCGATATTATCCTTAATATAAGATCGGGTAAATTTTTAGATTTTCGAAAATGCTAACCGAAATTCATTTGGCTGTTGTTAAGGAGTATATAATATATAGATATTCGTGCAAATTATATTGATATCTATAAAAATAGTAGGTTCTATACAAAAAAGTGTATTAATATTGAACAAATTTTATCGCTATTATCCAAGACCCATTTGACTCTATTTAGCAGCACCTTTTTATAAATTGCTTCTACAATTTTTTCCAACTCGCATCCAAGAAAAATGCATTGAATTGCTTGTGTAGGATATAAATATGACGCCAGATATCCATCTTTTCAATGGACAGCGTATTTGTTAACATGATTTATATGATAGATGATATGGTGATGACATGTAATACGGCTACATTAGTCTTATACAATAAATATTGTATAAGTTTATATTAGATTAAATGTTTTATAAAAAATTAATAACGATAAGATATATTTTTATTCCAAACGGAATATTAAATTGTGAAAAAAAAATTTGAATTTTTTTCAAACATATGATTTGATAATATATAATTTAAGTAAATTCAATAAAATTTTTATTAAACTTACTCCAAACACAATAAATGATAAGATATATTTTTAATCTTTTCCTATATGATGATATAGATAAATTAGATTGTATAATTATATTCAATCTAATCATTCTATTATCGAAACTCCAAATATAGTTTACAAGGCAAATCGATCAATCAATCTAAGGAAGAATTATTTGCAAAAAATATCACCATGCCAAAAAACATAACACGGATAGAGACAGACATGTTAGAATTTTGGAATACACACGAATCCTCAAAAAATAATTACACGAATTGAGAATGTAGGTGATTCAGCTGCCTATCTATATCAATAAGAGAGAAAAAACAGTCCATTATACGCAAACAAGAATTACAAGTCTCACTCTCCCTCACACGATATTCGCGGCTTTAAACTGAACCTCTCTCTATCTCTCTATACTTTCACTAGCCGCAAAATTGAGTCTCCTCAGTGTATTAAACATTATTCTCTTAATACCTAGAGTTTCTATTATAACTTACTATTTATGCTAGGTCAAAACAAACAACAGCCGCAATCCTCGCTGCGCACAAAAAAATTGTTGTCATGCACAAACCGCTTAAGCAATCTCAATACCGCTCGATCAGTCAAAGTATAGTCTCGATTTTTTTGTTGTTTGCAAAGCTTTTGGTGGTAGTCTTTTTATTTCTTTCAACATTTTATACTGTTCAAACTTCTAGATTAGAATGATTGAAATTCAAAATGCAAAATCCAACAAGAAAGAGAGAGATGGACAATCCATCATGAATTTGACACCATTAGTATCATTCATTTATTGCAACTATAATGAGCCTGTGTTTGAAGTAGCTTTTTTTTAGTAATTTTTAAGTTTTTTGAGTTTTTTGTAAAAAAATAGGTTTCAAATCATATAAAAAAAGTAGAAAAATCCTAATAAGCCAAATCAATTGGCTTTTGTGACTTTTAAGTCAAAAAATCTAAAAAATAAACTAGTCAAAATACAGACTGAATTTTTTCGTGTAATTTGCAGTCTAATGCATGCACAATTGTCTTTCAAAATAAGTGTTGTGTTTCAATCTTTCTCTCCATCTCATATTTAACATTGCAATCATTGTTTTGTAAAAGTTAGTCACTATTTGAAAATCTCTAATATATTTAAGATTTAAGAGATTTATCTTTCTTTTAAGAAAAAAATAAAAATTAGTTTGCTATAATTTTTATGGTAGTTTTTTAATTTTTTTATTTGTTATTAAAATATTTAATATACTCTTATTTTTTTATTTTAAATTATAGTATTTGAACTACACGCACAATCTCTTTTTGTGAGTAGATGACGTAAGAAAAGTGTGTCGGTTATTGATCACTAGTACTAAAATATATAACTATACTTGAATTAGAAATAATCACAGTAAAAAGAAAGCTTTTAAAATTATTTAATATTAATAATCAACTAAAGTAGGCCTATGGCTCTTACAACTTTGTTATAATGAAAAACTCCTAAATAAAAACGAATCAACCTATTCAATTCCTAAGTAACAAAAATTACCTACAAAGATAAATTAAAGAACTCAATTTTAATTACTAAAAACATATAAAAACATGCAAAAATAGGCCAAGTGTGAAAAAGAATCTCCCTAAATAAACTTATCGTCAAAATTAAATGTATCTAAAATTCCGCATGCATCATTATCGCACCTCGAGAAAACTCGTCATAGAGTTTTAGTGAATTGAAATAATTTGATATGCTGCCGCTTATTTGCGTAATTGTATTTGCTTTATGTTTTAGACTAATCATTACTATTGAAATTTATAAACTTGCTTGAATAAAAAAATATTGCCTCTAATAATAATAAATACAATAAAAAGAAAACTCTCTGAATTTTTTAATTTCATTAATCAACTGAATAATTCTCTAAGGCTTCTACAATTTATTTATAATAATCCTAAGAAAAATAAACCCATTAAGGAAGTCAAATTCTACCAAATTCTTGATTAACAAAAATTACCAAAAAAGATAGATTCATAATAAACTATATTTTGATTAATAGAAAAATATATAGACGTGCGAAAATAGGCTGCACTAAAAAAAAACTTCTAAAAAAAATTATTATCATAATTAATTTTTTTTTAAAATATTGTGTACCTCACTAGAGTTTAAATCTTTGCACTATCTATTCCTATGGGCTTTTTGCTAAAAAGTTGCCTTTAAAGCCAATCCGTTTGGTCTTGATGCTGGGCGTAGCTTTGTGGGCTTTAAATTAAAAGCTGGTGTTATGAGCAATAAAGACCAGTCTTTCTGAGCCCAACAACCATTTGAATAATTTGACAATTTTGCCCTTATTTATACATTTGTTAAACACAAATTTTGCTCTTAGTTTCTTTTTTTGGAAAATAAAGTGACCGTTCCCTACGCTTTCCGAACCCTCGCCGTTACCGACGACTTTGGCATCCATTGAAACCTCCGGCAAAGTGACAACACATGACGACGACATTGTAGGCCCCTATGATTTGCCACCTCGATATCTCGACGATCTCCAAGCGGTGATTTTTTCTCTTAGAACGATGGCTATGGTGGATTTGTGGTGAAATTTCCGTTGGAATGGTGAACCCAACATGAAGCTGTTGTTAGCATTGGCTTCCTTTTTTAGTTATATTAGAATTGGCTTCCTTTTTTAGTTATATTAGAATTGGCTTCCTTTATGGCTAACAGAACGGAATAATATAACGGCAGAGGGGTATTTTGGTCATTTAGTTAAATAATTTGAAAAAAAAAGTCATATTTAATTATTCCAAAAACTCAATTTTTTGTCTTTCACTTTTCTCTATAAAAGCCACTTTTTTATATTATGCCAGACCCACTAATTTTTTTTGTTTTCACTTTAAAAAAACCTAAACTTTAAAAAGTTTATACATCCAAAAATAAGTGTAGAAGACATCATAGTTATTTTATTTTTTTAAAAAAATAAAAGTATTTGGAATGTAAATAAGAATTTTTTTTTGACAAAAATAAGTAAAAAGGTTGACTTTTTGGGATGTCAAATAATTTGGAATAAGAGCTTTTTTTGTTTTTTACAAAAATGTCAATTTTAAATTATCTCCAAAACTTGAGTGTATGAATGTAGCAACATATATGTTTGCCATAATTTTTAATTTTTATGAGTACAAGTAAACATATAATGGGTTCATACTTTCAAGATTGAAATTAAAGTCATTCTTTCATAATTTTATATTAAAAATTATAATGAAAAATATTATCACAGTAAAATAGATTAAAAGTAACGATAAATTTAAGTATGATGTGTAATTGAGAATAGAAATGCACAAGAGAAATGAGAAATTTGAAAATCGAGCTAATTCAATCTCTATGGGTTAGGTTGATTCGATTTTTACAAATAATTGGTTTAATCTTGGATCTCAAAAAAATAAATCGATAATATTGGTTTGATTCTTGAATTAGTCCGGGACTAACCCGAAAATCAAACCGTATAAATTTGATTAATATATATACACATAAAAGAATTAAAATAATATTAACCATTAAATTATATATATAATTATTGTGAGATTAATATAGAAAAAAAATAAAAAAAAACAAACTTTATAAATTAAAAAAAAATTCATTAGATTAGATAATTATTATTAATGATTATTTATTTATGATAAATTATACTAACCTCTCCTGATATTCATGAAAATATCAACCACATTCTCTGTGGTTTTTAAAATGTCACTAACCTCTCATTTAATTTAATTTTTGCATCAAATTAATCAAATCGTCAAATTTTCGTTACTACTTAACGGAAAAATTATTTTTTAATGTATATTTTTATTAGAAAATAATATATTATTTTTTATATAATAATAAAATAAAAAATAGTTTCAATATATTATTTTCTAAAAAAAAATATACATTGAAAAATAGTTTTTCCGTTAAGTAGTAACGAAAACTTGACGGTTTAACTAATTTGATGTAAAAACTAAATCAGAAGGGAAGTTAGTGACATTTCAAAAACCACAAGCGATGTGGTTACCGTTTTCATAAACTTCATGGGAGCTCAGTATAATTTACTCATTTATTTATTATTGTTATTTATTTTTATGAGTTTTTTTGTTAGATATTTGTCATTTATTTTACTAAATAGATTGTAAAATAATTATTTTAAATTTTTATTTTATATTTTTATTATACTGTATGGGTATTAGTTTTTTGTTATTATTTATTTCAAATTTTTAAATTTTATACATAATAATTTTTTTATACGTGTAAAATAATTTTTAAAATTTATAGAACTGTAGTTCTAAACCAAATCAACTCAATTTTTATTAATTTAGTTTAGTTTGATTCCATAAAATAATTAAATTAATTCTAGAATAAAAAACTTAAAATTACTCAAAATTAATTTAATTTTATATTTAATATAAAATCGAACCATGTACACCTCCGCCCGCCAAGGATAAATGTTTTGATGCTGGATCGGTACCAAATTGGCACTCCGGCTTGCATCCATGACCAATGAAAGAGTGTTACATCAATCATTAACAACATTTTAATACGTAAAAATGTTAGATATTTTTAAAAAAAAAATTATGCATTTGAATTTTATGAGTTAAAATTTTTATTTGTAAATTTTACGTATTAAAATTTATTTTATTTTTTATATCTTTAGTTGAAATCTTTAAAATTAAAATAATTATTTTTTCCTATTAAATGAACGAAGCTTAAGTTAATCTAATTGGGCCTGATAACATGCCTCAATTTCTTTCACTAAGATTGCCAAATTTCAAAACGGTGCACACAGACGAAATTAAAACTAATTCAGTTTATTATTCAAAAGGAGTTGTCAAGTTTATGCCTTTTTCTCATTGATGCAGCCTTGATGTTCTATAGGATAATGACTAAACAATGGTACCGACTAGAAAAATGACTTATTTATTTATTTTTATTTTTAGTAAAAAAAATTTTATTTTTTAATCAAACTATTATTATACATTTTGAACCCCTCTCATTGAGATAAATGGAAAAAATAATTTTTACCAAAATATAAATAAGACATCAAAATGTAAAAGGTATAATATAAAAGGTATCACATTGACACGGTAATAAATATAAAAGGTATCTTATTCATAACCGCATTTAACAAAAATGCATATTCATTAAAAGCATTAAACAAAAGAGGGTTGCATGCAATGCACACTCGGTGCAACTAGAAAGAAGAAAAAAAACAAAAAAAACAAAAACAAAAACAAGACAAAAATCTAATTTGTGGAAAAGTCAGATTTAAAATTAATGGCAAACACATCTACAATACATTCATTTTGTTTAGAATAGATTTTTTTAGATTTTTTAAAAATGATTTAAGTACTAGCGGCAATTTTAAGATTTTTTTTTTCTTTCTAGATGGGTCATTCAAAAAATTAAAATTAAAATATTATTTAGAAATAAATTTCATACTAATGAACAATTATGTCTCGTTTGGTAATAATTACAATATTATGTATTTTGTTTAGAATAGATAAGAAGACATTTTATTTATTTATTTAAAAGAATAGAAACAAAAATAGTTTTGGCAAATACATGTTTTTGTATGATTTTATTTTGAAAAAAGTAAGAGATAATTGGATGTCGCACCGACTAGCGAAATTAGATATTTTTTTAAGAGCACTTTCAAAGGTAGGATACCTATTGTGGATGTAGTAATAGGTGATGGACTGATAGGGGTCGGAGGTGATCTGAAAAAATTGACCGGTGATGGTGAGATTGGGAAGCTCGTGACAAAAACGAAAGGGTCGACAAAAATGCCAAATGATGGCTAGTGATAGCAATGGTCGCAAGTCGAAGCGACGACCTGTGAGTTGATGTGGAGATTGGCGAGTGAAGGTGTCAACTGGTGAGAGGTGGGAGGTGGAGGCGGCAATTTTGCGAGAAAACAGTGATGGAACCAGGGTGGGCAATTGGCAAGGGGGGGGCTGGCCATGGCCCCTCAGTTTTTAAAAAAATAATTTGCTCATATAATTTATAAGTAAAATTATTGAAAATAACTAATGTAAAATAAAAAAAACTAGTGTAAAACAAGTATAGAAAATTTAGTAGTATTTGTAAAACAAAATGATAAAAATATATTTTTTAACTTTATTCTAAACTTGAATATTTTATGGATTCCTCTTGTCACGGAAAACTTGAAAGTAAAAATTTTAGATCAATTTTTTTAATGAAAAAAAACAAAGACAAAATAATTATTTTCAATCTAACTATATTTTATTTTTCTCTTTTGTGAATTTTTTTATTATATTGGTTATTTTTTTTCTAAATTTTTAAAATAGTGCCAAACACCACCTTTAAGAATTTGAAAAAACTATTGTGTTCCGTTTAGATAGATCATATGTTGTAAATGTACAAAAATCTAATTATGCTATGGTATTTATTTTATTTATATGTATAATGGAAATTTTATTTATTATTTCTTATGCAAGTATAAATTATTATTATTTTTGTTTTCTAATTAAAATAGAATAATTTATAATAATATGCAAAAAAATGTTATTTATTTTAGCCCACCGAGTTACTAAACTCCTAGTTCCGTCCCTGCGAGGAGAGCTAATATATGGAGGTGAAAATTAATTGAATTAAGGTAACAGATGCAGGTAGCCAGCATGGGATGGAAGTGGTAAGTATTGGGATTGATTCGAATCTCAATATCAGATTTAGCAGTTAGATTTATTTAGCAGTTCTCTTATTATTGATTTCACAGCTTTCCTGTTGTTGTTTTACCAGCTTCTGTTTTGGTAGTCTCATATAAATAGGATAGCAATGATCTCATATTGTGTGGAGAGAAAATCAAATGGGGTAGAGTTATAAGGAGAGATGAAAAAATATCGGGGACATAGGAATAACCTTTGAGCGGGGAAACGGGGTTTGTTTCAAGGCTCGGGTTCTAGGTGTCGAATTTTGAGGTGTTTTTGATCTCGAGTTTGTACATTTTACAGTTATAGTTGATTATTTTTCTCATTCGTTGATGTAGGCAGGTTGTGCCGAACCACGTAAATCTTTGGTGTTATTTTTCTTTGGTGTGTGCAATTTTTTTGCTTCCGTTCGCGTTCGAGGATTGCTGGTTCAAATTCCAACAAGTGGTATCAGAGCCGACGGTTGATGATTCGAGGCAGTGGTGATTGATCGGAGCAAGGTATTTTTTTTAATTTCGTATCGGATAAATCAAAAAAAAATTTATTTTACACAAAAAAAAAGGCAAGCTGCGGCGGCACCAAATCAGTTCGGTGAAGGTGGCTTGGTGCAAGCAATTTGGCGCTGTGGATTCATCAGTACTGTCAGAATTTTTAGATTCTAAATGATTTCATGGGATTGGACAGATCGGCTTAGATTGGATTGATCGAGCGAGATCAAATGTAATCAGGGGCAATTGGGTTTGATTGCGGGTGATTAGTGGCAATCATGAGCAATCTGGTTCAATCAATGGTGGAAGACTAATCATCAATGGATGTAGCTAGAATTTTAGTTGTAGGTGGAGTCAAGTCAGATGGCGATTTTTTGATTCGACAGATGATTAGCAATCAGGACACCTTGACGAATAGGTGTCGGGCATCTCGGTGTGAAGGTGCGGGCCATATTGGTTTGAGTGTGAAAGATTAACGACGACTGCAGAATCGACATCGACATTATTTATCTTCTGGGTGAATTGAAGAATTCAAGTTAAGGTGGAGATCATTCGTTTTACCAGAAGGCTACAGGCAGATCAAAAGGGGAAAGGCGTGCAGGTCGAGGATTGCCGACAGTTCTTCAAGATAACTGAAAGATTCGAGCCAAGGTGGAGATTGTTTGGATTGACTCGAATCTCAATATTATATTTAGCAGCTAGGTTTATTTAGCGGCTGCCCTATTGATGATTTAGTAGCTTTCCTATTGTGGATTTAAAAGCTTTCCTATTGTAGATTTAGCTGCTTTTGTTTTGGTTGGTAGTCTCCTATAAATAGGATACTTAGAGTCTCATATTGGGTGTGAGAATTGAGAGAAAATTAATGAGATAGAGATGTAATGAGTGATGAAAAAATACTGGGGATACAGGAGTAACTTTTGAGTGGAAAAACGGAGTTTGTTTCAGAGCTTGGGTTGTGGGTATCGAATTTTAGGGTATTTTTGATCTCGAGTTTGTACATTCTACAATTATAGTGGATTATCTCTCACCCGTGGACGTAGGCAGGTTGTGCCGAACCACGTAAATCCTTGTGTAATATTTTCTTTGGTGTGTGCAATTATTTTTGCTTCCGTTCGCATTCGGAGATTGGTGTTCAAATCCCAACAAGTGGTATCTAAGCAAACGGTGGACGATTCGAAGCCGTGGTGGGTGTTCGGAGCAAAATATTATTTTTGATTTTCGATTCGATATAAATTAAAAATTAATTTGCACAAGAGAAGAAAAAAAATTCAAGACGGATATGTATCCTAAGGTTTTTGGGCGCTACGAATTCATCGGTACGGTCAGAATTTTTAGATTCTGAATCATTTGATGGGATTGGACAAATTGGCTTAGATTGGGATTGATCGGGCGAGATCAAAGGTGATCAAGGACAATCGGGTTTGATTGCGGGTGATCAGAGGCAATCAGGAGCAATCTGGTTCAATCAATGGTGGAAAACTAATCATCAATGGGTGTATGTAGAATTTTAGTTGCAGGTGAAGTCAAGTCAGACGCCGATTTTTTAATTTGACAGATGATTAGCAATTAGGACTCCTCGACGCATAGGTGCCGGGCATCTCGGTGTAGAGGTGCTGGCCATACGGGTTTGAGTGTGGTGGATTAACGACGACGGCAGAATCGACAATGATGCTGATTATCTTTTCGGTGATTTGAAGAATTCAAGTCAATGTGGAGATCTTTCGTTTTTTATCAGAAGGCTAGAGGCAGATCAAAAGGGAAAAAGCGTGCAGGTTGAGGATTGCCGACTGTTCTTCAAGATGACTGAAAGATTCGAGTCAATGTGAAGATTATTGGGATTGACTCGAATCTCAATATCAGATTTAGCAGTTAGGTTTATTTAGCAATTGTCTTATTTGTCATTTAGCAACTTTTCTATTGTTGATTTAGCAGATTTCCTATTGTTGTTTTAGCAGCTTCTGTTTTGGTAGTTTCTTATAAATAGAATAGTTAGGGTCTCATATTGTGTGGAGAGAAAATCAAAGGGGTAGAGATGTAAGGAGAGATGAAAAAATATCAGGGACATGAGAGTAACCTTTGAGTGAGAAAACGGGGTTTGTTTCAAGGCTCGGGTTGTGGGTGTCGAATTTTGGAGTGCTTTTAATCTCGAATTTGTACATTTTACAGTTATAGTTGATTGTTTTTCTCACCCGTGGATGTAGACAGGTTATGCCGAACCACGTAAATCTTTAATGTTATTTTTCTTTGATGTGTGCAATTATTTTTACTTCCGTTCGAGGATTGGTGATTTAAATTCCAACAGTAAGTGGATGTGATGGCCAGTGAGAAAGACGTTTGGTGGATGTGGCGGCCGATGGAGCGTGATAGTTGTCGGAGCTAGGGGTCGGAGCTAGTGACCAACAATGTTTTGAGATGAGAGAAGAGAATGAAAAATTATTTACAAAATAAGTAAAAATATATATATTTTTGTTTACCAAATTTAGTAAATTTTAAAAATTATTCACATTCTTTTGAAATCAAACGTGTTTTTATTTATAGTGAACAAAATTTTTAAAAATATAAATACAAAATAATCAAACGTGTTTTTATTTATAGTGAACAAAATTTTTAAAAATATAAATACAAAATAAAAAATATATAAATATTGCTCAACAGAGTCTTAATAATCTTTTTGTAGGATGATAAGCTAAATTAAACTTCTCAACTAAGTGCAAAAAAAAAAAAGCATAAACAAAAGGCATGTATCGATGCTATTGTTACAAAGTTCTTAATTTATTAAGGAAATAAATTATTTAATCATCAATTCTCGGGGGTTTGGGTCAAAGTAGTGGCCGAGTTATACTGAGGTTTGGAAGAGCTATAACCTACCAACTATAGCAGAAATTAGAAGCATTATATAACAATTAATTAATAATTTAGATATATAATTTAGATATACATAGAAGGTTTGACTCTCACTTTTTTAATTTAAAGTTTGGTTCTCTCAAATTAAGAAAAATTTATTCCAAGTAAAGGGTAATACTGTATTTTAATTTGAGCTACATATTTGTGTGGTCCCACACAAAAAGCGGTAGGACCTATAATAATATATAACCCAATTAAAATGAGACATTGCTCGCATGGAATAATTGCTTCAAATTACGGCATTTGGTTATGGGTCCAGACTTTTTTAGTTGTCAAATATTATTGACTAACCAATTTTTTTTTACCATAATCATAATACTATTATTATTGTTATTTTTATTTGTTTAATGAGATTAGCTAATCATATTATTGTTACGTTAATACTAGAATACCCTTGTAGGTTCATTTGATAGTCGGTGTAAATTAAGTAAAATTACTAATTAGGTGAGATTAAAGTCAAACTATTCATAAGGTTGAATTAGTTTTTTATGTTTAATTTGCTTTGAATTAGACAATGAAGTAAATCATAACTTGTTTGATTTTTACATATGAAATTGAATTAAATTATATAATTTTCTAATTTTATCCCTACATTAAATAAATAAATATTTTTAAATTTATTACAACTATAAAAAAAAGTATAAGGGTAATAATCATTTTATTACTAATTCAAGTGGATTGGATGCTTTGGTGGATATTAATAATATCCCATCTTGGTAAGTATTAGCTTATGTTTAGACTTTTTTTTTTTTTTAGGCTTTTAGGTTTTATAACTTTTTTGTAAAAAAAAATATACGTAAAAATATATAAGAAAAATCACATTAGACTAAATCAATTGACTTTTTTAAAAGCTTAACTTTTAAATTAAACTAGGCCGAATATACTCTTAGTAATACTCCATTTTGGTGGGATTCCTAGTGGAGAGGAGAACTTTTACTTCAACCCATTTTAAAATAATCAAACAAAATTTAATACATTCAACAAATTAACAATCCAATCCCATCTCCTACACCTACCATCATGGCCTGAAAGTATCTAGCATTATGACATTGATTTGTTGGAAAGTTTCATAAAAAAATTATTGTGGGTGTTTTTGAAATATCATGTGTTATTATTTACGTGGTATTCTCGACAAATAATATTATATAATGCAATGTCATTTTTATCATTACACGAATAGATGGTAATACCATATGGTACTCCGAATTCGGTTTCACACCTCATAATAAAGTTTTAGCAAGAAAATTATTTATTAAGCTTTTAGTAAATGCAAAATCTTTGGCTTCTGGCATCATAAATATAATAGGAAAAGGAGTAAAGAGCCATTAAGACATTTTGGACATATATGAGTTTTAATTGTTTGAAAAAACAATTAAGAGCAAAATTACAATTTATGGATAGAAATTTTTGGTAACTAATAATTGCATCATTTAGTGCACGTAAATGCATTTAAGAGAAGATTTACTCCATTCTAATGGTTTCCAAAATTGCCATTTTATTTTTAAAGAATTAATTTTGTGTATGAACGGGCAGATTTAGGGTTGGACCAGAGCCACGGTCACTTAATTTTTTAAACATTATTATTTTTATATATTAATTGGTTTTATTTTATGTATAAATGGGTGAAATAGTATTTTTTTACGAGTCATTAAATAAACACTAGCATGGCGTGAATGGAGTCGGTTCACGCTTTATGTAATTACTATAAAATTTTTGTAACTATTACAATTTTTAAATTTTCAAAAATAATCATTCCCTCCTTATTTAATGTTTCTCTATTTAAAATTTTAAAATCTTATATATATATATAGACACACACACATATACATATACATATACATATATTAGCAATACATATATTTTCTTAATATGGTTATCATAGAACTTTAATGATTAGTGAAAATTTACTCATTTTCTGACTTTGCGTTCTTTATTTTATTTTTTAATTTTATCACAATATATATCACAGATTTACAATATGTAATTTATAAAATTAAATTTTTAGTGATATTAATCGATTTAATATTAAAATGATGTGAAATTTTTTATGTTTGATTGGAATTAGTTAGTGAGAATACCTTATTTAGGATTAAATTATGTGAATTATTGATATATTAACTATCACAATAATTAATTTAATAATATAAAAAACTAAAAATAAATCCAAGTGAAGTAAATTTTAATATAGTTAATCATACAAAATAGTTAAAAAAATAAAGTATTTTTTGTAGTTGTAAAAATTATTAAGATCTACAAAATTATACTTACTTTTTATAAGTTTTATAAAATAATAATCATGTTATTAGTTTATATATATACATTGAAATTTTTATAAATAAATTTAAAATTACCAACTTAAATTACATAGGAGTATTGTATTATGGTCACCTAAAAGAACAATATGTGAAATTAATATAAAATTAAAATTATTTTTGATTTCTTAATCAATGTTGTTACATACAAATTATATAATTTTTTGAGTTTTTTTTATCAAAATAAAAATAAAAATAACTTTAATCCAATATTTTATTTACAAGTATAAATTATATTATCTTTTTTTTGGGTAATTATAAATTATACTATCTTACTTTTTAATAACTCAACTAAAATTTAAATTTTACTATATTATTAAAATATATTTGTATTATTTTGTGCATAGCACGAGTTAAAGTGCTAATATATATATATATATATATATATATATATATATAAACACTAGTATCACAATCTATGCATTGTACAATTGCTCAAACTTATTTTGCTTGGGCCTATTATACGAGTTTATACATAAAAATCATGAATTGTATGAATTTAAAAAACTTATTTACAAATACAAATTCTATAACTATATTAATATTATCACAATCATTTATTTATAATTTTACAAAGCACTTTGTACT
>JAOTRH010134246.1:0-14117 GCA_034768845.1 Heliamphora exappendiculata | reverse complement strand
TTACAAAAATAAACTAACCCAAACACATGCTTAATATTAGTTGTATAATTTCTTATAGAATAATATAAAGAATTATATGTAGTTATTAAAACTCACTATTAATATATTTACTTAGGTCTTATCTTTTTTGAGGGATTTGTGGAGGAAGAATTGGAGTAATAACCAAGTTTACGAGCTAATTTTTTTTTTGTTATTTTGTATTAAGTATTTTATGTTTGTATTATAAAATTTGAATTAACAATTTGATAAATAAAAAATTATTAATTCTCATTCATGGTATTAATAATAACATGTCAATTATAATATTAGTCTTACGTACTATTAAATTTTGAATTATTTTTTTTTATCTAACTGTCACAAATAATTTTATAATTCTTATCTCATTCTTTATCACACTATATTCAAACATAAATTAAAATTTTCATTATATATATAAATCCATCTATAATCCCTTAATATATCAAAAAAAAATATGTGGAATCATAAAATTATTAATTCTTTTTATTATATTCAATTTTTATTCATAATAACAAATAAACTCTTATAATATCATGGGGGCGGATAGGGGATCACGTCTCCCGTCTTTATCCCTTATTCTTGCAGCGAAATAGAAAAAAAAAATTAAAAAAAGTAGTATGTCTTTATCCCTTATTCTTGGAGCGAAATAGAAAAAATATTCTTAGAGCGAAATTGAAAAAAAAATATTAAAAAAAGTAGTCTGTCTTTATCCCTTATTCTTGGAGCGAAATAAAAAAAATATTAAAAAAAAGTAGTCGGATTGAACGATAGCAAAAAACATATATTAAGAAAAGTTAATAAGGTTTAATGATATGAATAAGAGTTGTAAATATTATAAAAATAAAAATAATAGTTAAGAAATTAATGGAATTAAAAATTAAAAATATTAAAAAAATCAAAAATAAAAATATTTTATTTGTAAGTTTTAGTCTTATTACATTTTGTAAAAATAAAATCTACACATATATTTATATTTTAAAAAATATTTATTTAATATAATAAAGATGTAAAAAAATAGAATGAAAAAAACAAATATCTATTATATAATATAGAATTTTTGATGTGGCATTTGCGTAGGTGTTAAAAGTCTAACTATTAAAAAAAATAATATTAATTTTTCTATTTTGTTATCTCTTTTCACTAATGTTCTCATTTGTAAAAAAGTAAATAAAAAATATTAATTTTTATTATTTTTCTTTTTACTAATCTAATGAAAAAATAATATAATTTTTACTTTTGTTATTTTATTTTATTTTTTTACATCTATGATTTAAAAACTAGTAAAAATATATTTTTAATTGAGTGACTTAAAATTGGCTAATTAACTATTTATTAAATTATTAATATTACTTTTTGTTTCACTTTTAAATTTTTAGAATTAAATGTCTATCTATATGACAGGTAAGATTTTGATGTGATATTAATGTAAGTATTAAAAATTTAACAATTGAAATAAAAAATTTTGTTTTTATTTTTACTCTCTTTTCTTTATTTTTTATTTTTACAAATTAACAAATCAATAAACTTGTATTTGTAATTGAGTGTGTCTTAAAACTAGTTAATTAATTAATTATTAAATTATTAAAAAATTAACAGAGTTAACGTGATTTTTATAAAGTAATTTAACAGTGAATAGAGTTTAAAGCAATTAACGATTTCGATTGTAATTATATTAAAAAAAATAGAACATATATTTTGGGTCAAAAACAAATTAATTTATATAGTTATGTAATCAAAGAAAAAAATTTAGTGGTGTTTAAATTTTTCTCGGTACACTTTGTATTTAGTTTATTATTTTGTTTAATAATTTTTTTTATTAATATCGAAGTTGATTGAACGCTGTGATCTTTTCTATTATATTTTTATATGAATGGTTTTTTAAAAAATAAAATTTAAAATTAAATATTAAAATATATAAATAATTTTTTGAAAAAATAATAAAAATGCATTTAATCACGGAATATCCTTGGGTTACGGGAGATGTGAAGCCATAACCCGTGACCGGCTATAGCCGGTTTCGAGATCAGGAGAGTTGCGAATTGTCTGAATCAAAGAATATTATCGTGGCGGCCGATGTAACGAGACGCAACTTATGCCTTACTTTTTGCTCTCTTTTTACGAGGACAATGTTAATTATTGTCCAATAAATAATAGTTAAATAATATATAATATTAAATATTTGTATAAAAAATATTAATATTTATAAAAATAATAAATTTTATATTCAAAAATATATTAATATTAAAAAAATTATTTTTATTAAATTATTAATTATCGTCCAGTGATTACCACTATCCTTTTTTGAATACTGAAGCGTCGTAAATCAATTTACCAGAATGCGATGATCTAAACCGTTGGATCCGTTTTTGGCAGTTGGATTGATCCATTACGTGTCACTGAATAATTGGGCCTCAGTAAGAAACTTCGTCAGCGACAGGCCACGTGATCTAACATCGCCGACAACCATAACATCTAAGCCCCTTTTAGTTTCCAAAAAAATGCTGATTTTTTTTATTAAAAAAATCAACTTTTAAGTTATTCTATTTAATTTTTAAAAAAATTTAACTGTTTTTTTTATTTTTTAATTTTAAAAAAACTATACGTATTATAAACACATTAACTTTTTAAAAGTAAAATTAAAATCATATTCTGAACTAAAAAAATCAATCATCCTCACAAAAATAAAAAATAGGTGGTTGATAAAATTATTTATGATAGTTTTTAGTTTTCTATTATTATTATAAGTTATAAATTTTTTTAAACACTCATAATTTTTACTACAATTTATAATTACTTTTTTTTTATTTCAGCAACAAACTATAAGTTTTATCAAACAGTCATAATTTCTGCTAGAAATTATAATGTATAAGTTACTAGTTTCAGCAATTCCAAACATTACAAAAAATGTAGCATTATCTCAAACACTACAATATTTTTAAAAAAATAAAAGTATATTAGACATTTTAATAAAAAATTATTATAAAAAATTATCATAAACACTCAAACTTTTTTATTTCTTCTTTTTTTTTTTATAGAAAAACTAATTTTTTTAGATATTTTAAACAAAACCCTAAGAGAAGAACAAAAAAATTACTGAAAACGCTACTTACACGTACAATATATCATCAATTCAACAAACAACGGATTATTGTATTAATTTTAGTTATAAAATCACCCAATTCCATATTTATAATTTGATTAAAATTAGAATTTCCAAATCAAATAAACCTATCCATGTACACTCTCTAAGACCAACAGTCGAAAATGTCTCCAAAACGTAGAAATTTATTTAATAGATTAAAAGCACGGCGTCAATATGCTAATTTAATATATTGAATAAATATTAAGTATCACCTATTCTTTTAATATAAAATTATGTTAGTGTATAATAATTAGTATTCTTAATATATAAAAATATTATTTAAAGTAATGCTTATATATAAACTAAATATATCACACAACCATATGAATGTGCTATTTTGTACATTTCTCTCTTCAAACAAAGTGATGGGTCCACTAAGTGGCAACCTAATTTTAAGTTATTTTAAGTTAAAAAATTTTAAATTTTATTTAGTTAAAAAATAATGACTTTTAATCTATTAAAAAAACTAAATAAGCTCATTGTAAAATTTCATGATTACTCTTCAGCTAAATGAGCTAGAATATGATTGTTTAGTTAAAATTTATATCATTTTATATGTAGAAAGGTAAAGTTAAAAATTGTTATAAGAAAATTCAAAAAACTTAAAAGTAAATAGACTAAAAGTTAGAGTTGAAAAATAAGATTTTTTTGTTTTTAGGGTTTAAGCTTCCCAAAAAGTCAAAAAATCAATTTAAAACCGATAACCAAACGAAGACTATGTCAGACTTTAAAATTATTTTTAAATAAGCGTACTTCATATTTTGATAAACGAAAAGGGATTATGAGTTCTATAGAATTAATAATGAGGTCAACCAAGATTAAGCATGAAAATCACAATTATAATCCTAACTGAGCCCCTGTTTGGTTTTATTTAAAATTTGTTTTTTTATACAAAATAAATTAATTTTTAAGTTGTACTGTTTGGCATATCTAAAAATATATACATATAAACATTCTAACCATTTTTATAGTAAAATCACTATAATATTCTTAATTAAAAAATTTAACTCTTCTTACAAATTTTTTTTTATGTTAATATCTCAAATACTATTATTTGAAAATAAAAAGTAGGGAATTTTAGCCATTTTAATAAAAAATAAAAAAGGCTACTACGAAAAAATATTCTAAATAATTTATTTTTAAAAAAAAAAATTTCTTAAAAATTAAGTTTTTTAAACGTCTCAAACAAGGCCTCAAATGTTCATCTGTGTTTCTCTTGTTGGCAGTGATGGATTTGGCTATGGCCAAGATGGGCGTGCTCCCCTCAATTTTTCAGGTTACACTTCAAAGTATTCTTAAAAATTTATATTAGTATCCTACTTAATTTGTATAAACACTCCTCCAAAAACTATCAATCATCTTAGTGTCATACTTTAAAATAAAAATAAATAATGACTACCATCAATAATTCCTATAATTTTTCAAGTATAATTAGCCTTTTTAACTCTTTGAATTAGTCCACCTCTTAATTATTTTTGTTATCTAAATTAATTGTATGGATAAAAAATTCATATATATCAAAGGGCACATGCTACCTATTTTTTCATAATCACATTATTAGGCGCATTTGGCAATTGACTTGAGTTTTTTTTTCCTTTTGCTTAAAATCAAAAAAATTAAAAAATACCATTTGAAAACCCAAAGGTTCTGTAGGGATAAAAAATCGTACCTCCACGCGATGATGAATATTTTCAACGAAGAAGATTAATCAACCATCCGATAATTTCGGAATCCTACAAAAAGAGAGTACCGTTAGCGCTCCGACCAGTGTTGACCGGCCGGAGGCACTCCGATGCTTAAGTTAGCCACAATCATGGTGAAGAATAATATAATTCTTGTATGGATATATGATTGCGTACCTTTACTCGCAAAGTTCAATCTTTATTTATAGGACAAGAGTCATTTTTCATCAAGAATTTTAATTATTATTTTGAGTTATCAGAAAATCTATCATATCACATCTTTTGATGCCATTTTATATCTTTAAAGAGATGCGACTTTATCTTTATTGAAAAAATTTATCCCCTCCAATTGCCCTCCAACTTCTACTTTCTTTTATTGTAGTAAAAAAAATTGGAAGTTTTTGTTTGATGGATTTCAAATTGTTCGGATAGATTTCGAACTGTTTGAATAAATTTTGAACATAACCTTTTAGGTTATTTCTTCCCGATTATAAGATGAACTTCTACACAATGGAGTAATTTTGTTTGAATAAATTTCGAACTTAGCCTTTTAGGCTATTTCTTCTCGAGTATGGGATGAACTTTCATACAAGGGGCTAATGCTGTTCGGATATATCTCGAATTTAGCCTTTTATACTATTTTTTCCCGAGTATGGGATGAACTTCCATACAAGGATATAATTATGTTCAGATAGACGTCGAACTTAGTATCTTAGGTTATTTCTTCCCAAGTATAGGATGAACGAACTTCCATACAAGGGGCTAATGTTGTTCGGATAGACGTTGAACTTAACCTCTTAGGCTATTTCTTCCCAAGTATGGGATGAACTACTTCTATACAAGGAGATAATTATGTTCGGATAAACGCCGAACTTAGTCTCTTAGGCTATTTCTTTCCGAGTTTGGGATGAACTTCCATACAATGAGATAATTATGTTCGGATAGACGTCGAACTTAGCTTCTTAGGTTATTTCTTCCCGAGTATGGGATGAACTTTCATACAGGGGGATAATTCTCAATTTTTTCGTATAGACTCAGATTTCTTGAACATGTGTCTCTCTCGTCTATGTGCTTATTTCTATGTCTAGATATAATAGCGGCGCCAATCAATTCAAGGAGTCTATATTTTGCCATCACTGCTAGGAGAGAAGAAAAGCATATTGCTCTGCTGCTCTGTTGGTGCTATTGCCTGATGATTGACTGTAAATTTTGCTGGAGCGTAGATTGTATTGACTGTTGAACAGAATACTGCAAATTTTGTTGAAAGCTAAATAATGGAGCTTGTTGCATGACAGAAGGTTATATAACAGATTGCTGAGAAGAATATTGCAATTGAGTAGACTGTATTAAATTATGTTGCTGATGCGATTGTTGTAACTGCAAGTGAAGTTGCATATGTGCATTCGGGAGATTTCTATGCTGATGATAGTTTTGTTTCATGAGTTGTTGTATCTGCTGCTGGTAAACATAATAATGCCGTGAATTTTAAGATTGCTTAAGTGGAGGCATATGTGTAAAGAGAGTGATTAAAAAATATTAGATATACAAATATATGACATGCATGTTCTAATTAATATACTGATAAAAGAAAATATTAGAGAGGGAGAGATGAGAGAAGTGATACTTCCCTTTTATTTTGATCTCCACAGGGGGTTTGTTGTGACAATAATGTAGGTGTTTTTGCTTGGTCTGTCTCTGATTTTTGCTAATATGCGTATTACTTTTTAGTTATTGAGAATGTCAAAGTTGGGAGGTTTTGGCTGATGGTCTTGGCGTTGTTCATCCAAATATTTAGCATAGTCAAATAAATTAAACCAAGTTTAAATTTCACCGGTTGACAAACGATACCATTGGTTTACAAGAATCAAGTGTCGAGAGTATGCCTCTTAATTTTCATGATGATCGAACTTCGTTTGACTTCCGATCTATTGGCAAAAATAGGCTGCTTTCTTCAAATATATAGTAGAGCCAAATAAATTAAACCAAGTTTAGATTTCACCGGTTGACAAATGATACCGTTGGTTAACAAGAATCAAGTGTCGAGAGTATGTCCCTTAAATTTTATGATGATCGGATTTCGTTTGGCTTTCGATCTATAGGTAAAAATATGCTATTTTCTCCAAATATTTAATTGAGCCAAATAAATTAAACCAAGTTTAGATTTCACTGATTGACAAACGATACCGTTGAGAGTATGCCCTTAAATTTCATGATGATCGGACTTCGTTTGGCTTTCCATATATGAGCAAAAATAAGTTGTTTTTTCCTCGTCAGCGCACTGTTTCGCCGCTGCTTGATCCACTGCTGCTCAATTCTGTTGAATTGATTTTCTCTCGTGGCCACTAAAGATCAAATCAGGATAATTGATTTTTTCTTTTGGCTCCTTGTGATGTGTTTGATGCTTTGATTATTATTGGTGTTGATAATCCTCTCCATCATTGAGGAATTTTTGATGAACTCTTCGGCATGATCGACTTTTTCGTTTTTATTTTTTTGTTCCAACAGATGGCGCCAAATTATAGGGGTAAAAAATCGTACCTCTACGCGATAATGAATATTTCCAACGAAGAATACTAATTAAGCATTCAAGAATTTCGAATTTATATAAAAATGGAGCACCGTTAGCGCCCCGACTAGTGTTCGCCAGTCGGAGGCATTCCGATACTTAAGTTAGCTACAATGATGGTGAAGAATAATATAATTCTTGTATGGACATATAATTGCGTATCTTTACCCGTAGAGTTCGGTCTTTATTTATAGGACAATAGTTCTTTTTCATCAAAAATTTTAATTATTATTTTGAGTTATCAAAAAATTTATCATATCACATTTTTTTGTGTCATCTTATCTCTTTAAAGAGATGCGACTTTATCTTTATTGAAAAAATTTATCCCCTCCAGGTTCTTAGCCTTCTTACATAAAATAATTATATATATATTTTTGAAATATCATAACTTTTATTACATGCATTCGTTTTTTGTAAAAAATATATTTTAAAAATCTACTCGTCAAAATCTATCAAACAAGATCGATATTGAATATAAAATATAAATTATAATATTTTTTTATTTAAAACTTCTTTTAGCTTAATATCATTTTAAGCCAAGCTTTTTGACCATTTGACAAAATTACTGCTAGTAGCTTTTAATTTCTTATTATTAATTTTAGTTATAAGTTATAGTATCTTTCAAACACTCGTAATTTTTACTAAAAGTTATAATAATTTTTTTTTATTTCAGTTAAAAGTTACAATTTTATCAAACATTTACAACTTATATTACAAGTTACAATCTATAAGTTATTATATAGTCCTAGTACTGCCAAATACCTTCAATTATTTTTTAACTTAAAGTCACCTTTACGATTCACTAAACGAACTTATTACTTATTTTGCTTAAAATAATTTTAAAAAATAATACTTAACTTAAAACCATATTGCCAAGTGAGCAGGCACTTATAGAAAGTAAGAAGAATTTTATGTGCATGGTTAGATGATTATATTTAATGCCTCTCCCAAATTATGTTAAGATCCTGATTGTTTTAATTTAGAAAAAAAAAACACATGCAATCTAGTCCATTAAAATACTTTTTAAAAGAACTCATTTGTGCTTTTTAAAAATTATTTCAATTTATTTGATTTATTTACAAAATGGAATAAACAAAAATAATTAGCTCATTAATTGTTGACTCTCCAAAAAAATATGACAAATGGTTGACAATGTCCAATAGAGATGGCAATCAGTTGAGTGGAGCTGATAGCTAGGTAAAGGGGGTAACTGATGAGTAGTAATTGTGCTAGAAGGCGATAACGATGATGGAGTATTTATTCAGTCCCCCCCGGAAGCAAGTTTATGTTGTGTTTTTATTTAATATAGTAATGAAAAATTTTACGGTATAAATATAATAATTTATTTTTATTAAATAGTTAAAAAACAAATAATAGCTCACATTATGTAAGTTATAATTATTTATTTATTAAAAATATCACGTAGCATCGTCTAAATAATATTGTAAAAGTATTTAATAAATTTTCATCATAATAGCGATTGACAATAATACATAGAGGCGCGACAACTTAGAAAGGTGGTGGTCATAACTGTTTAATGGTGGTGTTAACAAGATGTAAGAATGATCAATGGTGGGTGGATTGAAAATGAGAGAATAAATAAGTATTTATAAAAATAAATAAATAAAAATATTTTTTATTTATAATAAGTTAGAAATTTTTTTAAATTGTTTATATTTTTTAAAAACAAAAATAAGTATGAAAATATCTTTATTTATATTTACAAAAATTATGAAAATAAAAAGCTTAAATGTTAAAGTTACCTAACATAACCTTAGTATCTATCCTTTAGCTAAGTCTTTTGACCCATTGAGGATGACAACTAATTTTTTTTTAATTTTTAATAAAATAAATAAATAAAAGAAATCAATATAGCATGTTTGATAAAAAAATTTAAAAATTTAAATATTAAAGCAAAACATTAAAATACATCATTTAAACTCCCATTCAATATTCTAAAATACAATAACACTCGTCTTTGCTGACTTATTTATATTCGTTATTATTAATTATATTAAACGGTAATACTTTTTAAATTGAACAAAAACAAAAAAAATAATTTTTGAAAAACTAACATAAAAATTAATTTATCAAACAGTGTATTTTAAACTCAATATTATTTTTTTTCAAAAACAAAACTAAATTAATTAATTAATTAATTAAATTTTAAATTAATTATCAATCAGCTATCGGGATGGTAAAGACAGGACTTCTTACCCAACATGGCTCCGCATTGATACTGACCCTGGCCATTTTTCCAGAGATGGTCCCATTTACCAAAGGGCGTGTTTGGGAGAGTTTTTAAGTTAATTTTTTTTTAAAATTAGCTTTTAAGCTGTTAGATTTGGTTTAAAAAAACGTTAACTAACATTTTTTTTTCAATCTCTTAATCCAAAAAAATGTTTAATACATATTTCAAACATTTTAATTTTTTTTGAACAAAATTATTAAAATATTCTTATTTAAAAAAGTCAATTATACTTACAAAAATAAAAGAATTATGCTAATATTTCAAATACTACAATTTAAAAGCTAAAAATAAGAGCATTTTAAAAATTTTAATACAAAGAAAAAAAAATTAAAAATTACTACAAAAAATTATTCAAACAATCTAATTTTTTTATTTTTCTTTTTTCTTAAAAAATTAAATCTTTTAAAAGCTAAAAGTTTAGACATTCCAAACAGATACTCAATTACATAAAAATGGTATTTATTATTTATTATTTTTTATTTTTATTGCGGCTAAGATAATAATGTTTCGTCCAATGAGAGGCAGATTCATTTTCTATTTTGAAAATATTACTCTTTTTATTTTGAGTATTTTTAATAATGAAAAATTAATTTTAGATCTTTAAAATAGTATCAATTTTATTTTTTATCCACCATAAAAAATTTTAACGCGCGATGTTCAATTTTAACGCACAAGATCCAGTTAGACTCTATAACAGATAAATTTATTTGTGTATTTTTAAAACGTGTATAAAGTACACAGATAAATTTATTTCTCTTGCATAAATAAGTATACAGATAAATTTATCTGTATAATAAACACTGTGTCTTTTCAAAATACATATAAAGCACACAGATAAATTTATCTGTCTTGCATAAATAAGAAAATAGATAAATTTATCTGTATAAATAATATAGATAAATTTCGCTATCTTGCATAAAATAAGACGATAGATAAATTTATTTGTATGCATTATATATAAATTTATCTATTTGTATTAAATTTAACTGTGTTGTAGGCGATTAAATTTCGAGCGTTAAAAATTTTGTTGATAGATCTTGTGTGTTAAAATTTTTTTTTGAACCTTTGGTTAGAAGCCCCTATTAATAATATAAAAAAATTTAAAAATTATTCAAATAATTTTGTACGTCATTATAATTTTAAAATATTCTTTAAAAACTTGTTGAGTTTTAAAATATTCTGCAAAACTTATCGGACTTTACATAATTAATAGTATTTGATTCCTTATAACTTAAGAATATAATAATTTTTAAAGTAATTGATTATTTTTAATGTTTTTAGAAAGTTACGAAGTTTGTAAAAAAGTTGCGAAGAAAAGTTTATGAGGAGAGAAAGTTGGTATTTTTTATTCTACCTGGCCTCATAGCTGAATAATCGTAGGCTCCGTTTGGGCTAAATTTTGAAATTTTGACTTTTTTTTTTATTTTTATTTCAAACATTTATTATATTTTAACTAAAATTTTTAATTTTTTAAAATTATCTCGATGAGATGAACTGAAAAGATAAATTTTCTATCAAAAAATAGACAAAATTCATTAAAAATGAAATGAACATAAAAATTAACTTATTTTTGTCTTTTCTAAGCTTTTGTTCACATTTTGATCAAAATTTTATTTTTTAACTAAAAATATCACTAAAAATAAAAATATTTTAAAAAATAAAATAAACAAATAAATAATTATCTACATGAAGTCTTCTTAGAAAAATGGTATGGCCACACATTTTAATGTATTCTTTTTATCAAAAATATATATAGTTTCTAAGGCTTAGTTTGGTAAGGTTTCAATTTTTTATTTTTCATTTACAATAAATAAAAAATATATTTTTATTTATTTTTATAATAAAATATAAATAAAAATATATTTAGCACGTAAATGATTAAAAAGTAGTGCTCGAAAATAATAATTAAAAATAGTAGTCGTTAGTGATAGTAAGAGATAGTAATGGTGGTCAGACGCAGGAGTCAAATATAATGACTGTATGTGGTGGTTGAAGACGATGACGGTATATAGTGATCAGAGTTGATGGTTAAAAATAATAATAAAATACAGTAATAAGTGGTGGTAGTTCAAAAAAACGGTCGAAAGAGTGACCGAAAGTTATACTTGAAAGTGGTGATGGAGAAAAAATAATATATTTATAAAATAAATAATAATAAATTTTTTTTATTTAAAAAAATTTAATAAAATTTAAAAATTATTTATATATATTTTAAAATAAAAATAATAATAAAATATAAACATTACGAAACGAGACGGAAGGAATTAGTTTTAATCATAGCAGTGACTTGGGAGTTGAAATCTAGCAAACTGATGTATTGGGATCGGACCGAATATTCTAGTAGCCCCGTGTAATATTTTCAATCTACCTGAAAATGTTATTTATTTCGACTTACAGATTTTTTTTTTAATAAACGACAACAATGTTAGGTACAGTATTTAAATTATTGTTATTAGACAAATTCTTGAGGTGTTTGGCAGTGGCCAATCTAAAAATTTAAGTTAAAAAATGTATTAATTTTATTTTTAACTGTCTTTGATCTTAATTTTATTTGATTTAGTCTTAAATTAATTTTTAATCTTTTTACTTTCAATCTTAAAATATAATAGTTAAAAATATATATTTTATATTGATGGTATAAATTTATTTTTTGTATTTGATAATTAGATTTTAAATATATAATTTTTTCAAAAAATAAATTTATATAATAAAATTTATAATATTTTTAAAAAATAAAAAAATAAAAAATATATATTTGAATTTTTAAACAGGCTTTAAAGACAAAAAAAAAAAATTCTAACTTTAAAGCGATGAACAAACTAGGTCGTACAATAATTTATAAGGCAGTTTAGATAGTAAATGTAGCATCGTTGAATTAGACCGTACAGACTCGAAATCATTTATACTGCTATTGGTTTCATAATTGATTTCTCTTTTAAAAAAAAAAATCACAACATTTTATGAATTTTATTTTTATAAAAAATAAATTTATTTATTCACATATTTAATTTGGTGGGTAAATAAATGCTCAACTCTTTTATTGATTTAAAATGTGGGTTTCATTGCTAATTATACTGTGAATTTAATATTTTAAATAAATAAATAAATAAATAAATATTATTTACTTATTTTATATTTAAATTAAATAAATAAATAAATATTATTTAATTATTTTATTAAGTGAGTGAATAAAATAGTACTCAGTTGGTTTATCATGTGACATCCAAATAAAAAAACAGCCACCATGTTTGTTATTTTAAGTATATGACAGCCAAAAAGTGTTGGTAGGACCAGAGAAGAGGGGCTGCGGCAAAGCGCATGAAGCTTCGGAAACGGTTGAACAATAAAAAAGATAAATAATTTAGGCTTTGTTTGGGCTCTCATACAAGTAGGGTATAAAAAGGGGACTCTCCCAATCCAAAGGCATGCACAATTTAATTATTTTAGCGAAAACTCTATCAATTTATTTTTTTACTAGTTTTTTTTCTCTTAAAATACTCTCTAACTTCATCATCGGAGTATCTTTCGACGAATCGCTGCCGGCTAACTCACGTTTGTTCACTCTTGTAGGTATTGTTCGATTGACGGGTTCGTTCGAATTGAGTTCAATCCATCAAATAAATATAATTTACGAAACACCCCGTACAGTAGTAAATAAGTTATGAATAAGGAGTGTTATGGTATTTTAAAAGTGATGTGAGTTTAAATAGAATATTCTGAAAATCTGTATTTTGATATGACTTTTCAACTTTTTAATTTTTTTTGTGTTTTTTCAAATAAATAACTTTGATTTTTTAGCATTTTTCGTCTAAAAGTCAAAAAATTAGAATTGCCAATTAGGGCCTCGTACTGAGAGAAATATAAAAAATAGCATCATTTAAACTAGCATAAATTTTTTTTTTTGCTAAAATAAAAAAGCTATCCGTACAAATTGAGTTGAGTTGTTAGTGGTTGGCTGTATATACCTATAATTGGCCTATGTTTGATTAAAAAGCTTAGCAATTTTTTTTTCTAAGGTTTTTTTTTGAATTTTTTTTGAATTTTTTTGAATTTTAACTTAAAGAATTCTAACAATAATATTCAGTAGGACCAAACTTTTAAAAAATACTTTAGAAACAAAAAAAACATAGAAATAATCAAAGTCACTTGACCCCAAGGGCTAAAGCACTAAATCCCTTTGTATACCCGTAGGTGGCCGGCCTTCCGATTTTAACACACATGTAGCTACCACTAGATTCATAAGCTACTTGAAAGATCGTAGCCAAAAAGTCAAGAGCCAATAAAATAAATAAATTTAAAATACTGTAAAAGGCCAAAATAAAAAATAAAAAAAAATAAAAATTCTTTTAACACGTACCTTCAAATTGAGATCAGAACATGGTTGAAAAAATTGAGAAGAGTAAAATAACTGTATATTTTCTGTGTATTGAAACTGTACAATATATGGCCTATTTATAG